>JAWWMK010042274.1:0-11478 GCA_035047105.1 Galeopsomyia nigrocyanea
AACTCAGAATAATCCTTTTAATTTCTGTTTATATTATTTTAATACTTGCCGGGCCTGTCTCTTTTAAGTGAATCAATTATAGATGAGCAGTCTGTTCATTATAAAACCAGAGAGAATGGGAAGCAGTCATCTTCATAATCTACTCTTAATTTTTTTCGTGAAGTTTCGTCGCTAAACAACAACGAATTTCCTAATCCTTCCACATAATTGATTTAAATACATAATTTATGATTCCGGGTGTGTGTGTGTATGTGTGTATGTGTGACGTAACTCCAATAGAATGTGTGTACGATCATCAACCATATGAACAAATCTCCTTCGAATTCGATCGACCGATGTATCAATATACACAACAACGGAGTCGCAGTAAGGTCCACAAAATGTTAAGTAGATTTCACTTGACAATGCGCGCGCGTATAAGCTTGCGCGGCAAGTGCGTGAGTTGATTTTGATTATAGGCTTCTCCAATGAATCAAAATTGATTTCCATCGCTATACTATATACACTCCTGCACATATGCCAACTTTAATTTTCTGCCGGAGTCGACGGCGGCGCCGCTCGCAATTGCAATAAGAAGGGCAATTGGCGATGACAGAATTACTCGAGTGTGTGCATGCTGCTGTTGCTGCTGCTGGTGGTTTTTTTCTCCATATGCGTCAGACTGCACATCAACGACTGCAAGGGCCTCGCATCGTCCCCCCGCGCAACGCGTAAAAGCTGAATAATGGCTCAGCAGCGGCGGCCGGCCTCGAGAAAATAGTTGCTGCTCATTTTAATTTTAGATTGATTGCTATATATTATTTGCCGAAGCTTTTTATTACACACATCGCTCGCGCTATAAAAACCGAGTATATTGTTTATATCCTCGAGCTGAAAAGATCATTACACTACGCGCGCGCAATAGTTATACATGTAAATTCCAAACGTGTATTTATTTGTCTCTTAAAAGCTCTTCGAAACATTGCAATAAAATTCCGCATGTCGAATAACTTGTAAACTTCGAAGCAAACAAAAAAAAAAGAGGGTTTGAAGCGCGCGATATATTTTGTAAAACCAAAAAAAAAAAATTCAATGATGCATTCCCGCGCAGCGAGGCGGCTCACCTTGAACTTCCATAAATATTTAAAGTCCGAGGCGAGGAGAATCAGCAGCATGATGGCGATGAGTAAAAAGTAAGCCGCTATCATTCTGGCACACTTTCACATGCTTGCTTGCGGCCACCGCAACAACGTGCAACAATATAATGAAGCCACATTTAACGGCACGAAAAAAAAAGCTACGACGACGACGACGACGACACTTGTTAAAGCTGCGAGAGAGCGGCGTAATGAATCGAAAGAAAAGAGAGAGAGAGAGAGAAAGAGAAAAAAAATAAAGAATTTTCGCAGAACGAGTCGTCGTCGTCGTACGAGGGGAAAACAGGATGGTGTCTTCGACCCCGTACACTGCAGTAATAAAAAAAGAGGAGGAGTAGGCTCACTCATGTGTTATGCACACACATGCCGAGTAGACTACTGGCAAAGTCCGGGAAACATAGGAGAGGTCGTCGTATATAGGATGTGCTTTGCCAACTGATTGGCAGTTGTTGCGAGCGAGCGAGCGCGCTAGTGGTAATTCGCCATGCAAACCACTGGGTGGTGACTGCTGAGCTTTCTCACGAGCCACCGCCACCGCCAACAGCGCAAGCGCGTACATATATAGCAGTTTTTTTTTCTTCTTTTCATTTTTGCGGCTCACCGTAATAATCAATCTATATATGTGTACCAGGCGGCACCAACGCGATCATCCGCGCGCGTTGACGAAAAAAAAAAAAAATAGAAAACCGCGCAGTCATTTCATTTCGGCTTTGAGCTTTCTCACGAACAGCCCAGCACACGTACAACGAGTTGCTTCCGTGTTTAACGAATGATTTGCGATCACGTCACCGCACAGCCAGCGAGAGCTTCAAAATAGTTTTAGTTTTATGAGGTCGTCCGCGAAGGGGGGAATGGTACTATAAGCTCACCTCCTCCTCCTCCTCTTCATCGAAAGTTCTGTCGAATTTCGAACTAAAACGCTCGTGAAACACGCAATCGAGTTCTAATCAATTTTGACAAACAAACGGTTTTTTTTTCTAAGTATGTAAAGCAAACAGTCTAATCGAGTCTTTTTATCTGTCTGTTTGAACGATCGAGAAGTGAAAAAAAAATCAACCTTCAAAATTCGATAAACCTTGTGCCCATAGTATTTAAGATAGAGGCAAAACATTATCTTGAACTTGAAAGTGCCTATTGGAGTAGCTCCTGAGTCACGTCGAAGCCGAACGTGTGCAATACAGCCTCGCCGTGCGCTCTCTTTCTAAGAAGAAAGATAAATGGCCGATGATAATTCAATTTTCAGCGGAGCACTGCTGCTGCTGCTGCCGCCGCCGCTTCCTGCGGGCCTCGTGCAATTACGGCACGCAACTACTCCGATTAACGTTACACTCTTTATGTCGTGAACGCCTATAGTAAGTAGTCTAATTATAACAGTAAACTTCGCACCCACGAACAACAAAAAATAAATGAAACGAAAAAGCAGCGAAGAAGAAGACAATCGAGAGCAATCGAGAAATATAACCGTACATTTTCGTATAAGGGAGAGGAATTGGTTCGTTTACGGTTGTTTCCGACAATGAAGATGCCTCGATCTCTTATCGACGCAGGGGCACCAGCTGCATATTCCACTTGGTTTGGCTGTCAATCGCGGCTGCTGATTCATTTACCATGCTTCAGCCGCGCCGTGCGCGAGAAACGCGAAAGAGCAGGTGTTTCAAGGCCGGTCTTGTACACACACACACACATACACACCTTTCCATTCCCGGCCAACGTCGTCGTCGTCTCGTCGCTTGAGAAATTTTAGAATGCGTGCACACATCGACGAAGCTTGCTACCTGCTTTTTTTTTCTTTTCGACGTTGATTGCCTTATATACCAGATTGATAAATCTTTTGCGTATCGGGCCCACGCGAGGTATTTTCGATCTGAGACTTTGACGGATTGTATGGATGTTGAAATTTTCGACGAAGTTTTAAAATTCCCATTGCCTGAAGATAGAAAAACTTTCTAGGACAATAGGCATCACCGCAAAATCGTATAAACACGTTGTCTCTTAAACCAAACACAATTTTTTTTTTCGGTCAGTCTATTGTTTGTACAAGAACGATTAATCGAAAAAAAAGCTTTCCTTTTTACAAAATAAACCATTTCACTGAATCTTTCTCTCTCAAAAAAAAAGAAGAAAAAAAGTCGAGGAAAAGCAAACTTTCTAACGCGATATTACACTGAAAAAAAAGTGGAAAAAAATGACAATGATAAGGCGAAAAAAAAATATATATAAAAGAAAAATTTCACCTTGCCGCGAGTGCAACGGCAAAAAAAAGGCGCCATCTCGGCAATTAAGAAACTTTCATTCCGACCGCTCGTAAATCCATCTCTGCCGCGGTGGCGGCGGCAGCCATTACCGTCCTAATCGCGATTATGAGAATGAGAGCGCTATTTTTTTTTTCATTTGTAAAACGCCATATGCGCACACGCGTGAATGCGCTATTCGAAGCCGCGCGACGTGTCAGGTGAGAAATCATCGACGTAACGGGGTGTTTGTGCTTTTACGCACACAAGGATGGAGAGCTGCACATCATCTCCTACTTATGCATCAAGCTGGAAAGTTGGGGCTTAATTACTTCCTCGGTGCGTCGAGAGATTCGACTGTATATACAACAGATACACACAGATGATCGCGGAACGAGGAAAGACTGAGCAGCGATATTTCGCACAATGAACGTCAGTTCTATTAACGCAAAAACTTTGATGAATGAGCCGACGCTGCACGCGTTTTTTATGTGTACAGGCGGAAATAAACTATACATGTAATACGCATACACACGCTACTGTGCCTACTCTCGACTGATTCATCCTAGCTATTTTCGTATTTAAATTTCAACGCGCGATTAGCGAGAATTTATATAAAATAGCTTCACGCTGTATTCAAGATTATAAACACAATGCAACTTTGATGAATATTGAAAAAAAAAACGTCAGGGTCATGCCTTGCGTATTTTTTTCATAATATATATAAACGCTTGAAAGGATCGACGTGCGGTAAATTATTGTTGATGAACAGATGCTTCTCTGAGGTCGGCAGGTGGCTGCTCGTGTACACGGACTTTGTGGGAAAAGATCGCAGCAGC
Source organism: Galeopsomyia nigrocyanea (assembly GCA_035047105.1). Classification (NCBI taxonomy): domain Eukaryota; kingdom Metazoa; phylum Arthropoda; class Insecta; order Hymenoptera; family Eulophidae; genus Galeopsomyia; species Galeopsomyia nigrocyanea. The sequence goes on from JAWWMK010042274.1 coordinate 4,207, forward strand.
AGCAGGGCGAAAGACAGCCTCGCACTCTTGCCAACAAAAAAGAAACATAATACGAAACTTTACGGTACTCGCGAGCGAGCTTTATATATGTATATGTATATATACATATTGAAACTTGAAAGTAAGTCTTTCTCTTAAAAGCAGCCCGCGGCGGTGGCAGCGGCACCACCATACAAAACATATATCGCCATTCATTAATAAATCATAATAATTATCTCTTATTAAACAGAGAGCTCGCGAAGGTCCTCGTCCACGTCGTCGTCGCGATAAAATCTGACAATGGTCCGCGCGCGCGCACGATGCAACAATCACTCATCGAAGCGAAAGTCTTCGTACATATACAGACACTTTAAAATACGAAACGAAACAAAAATTCACACATCGTGTTCTCGTCATATACGTGTGTGTGTGTGTGTATGTATAAAGTGGCTCAGGAATTTCGTGGATGCCCACATTCGGCAGCGCGGGTCCGATCGATCGATAATTATATGGGAATCGAGGACACTTGAAACCGCGAATGCCAAACGTTACTCAACGGTATTATTAACAAGTGCGACGAGAGTTCCTTCGTATATATCGAATTTGGTAAGAGACCGCGTCGGCGCGCGTCAGGTGCGTCTCCTTCTCCACCTCTGCGACTTTCCCTTTTGTATATATTGCTGGGCGGTCGCTTACTGCGGCCAAATGGTTTATTGACTTTTAACGCGTAATACACCAAAAAATATATAAATATTAAGAGCCCGCTTATGGTTATATCGAGAGTATTTTCAGAGGAGAAAGCCACCGACGAATTATGAATAACGAAATTTATGAGCTTCGAATTGCTGCGTTTTATTTACTTTTTTTTTTTTGCTGCGTCGAGTGATTGCTATAAGCTGCCTTTTCATGCCCGTTCAAATTGATTTTCTAATTGCTCTCTGGGCAGTGAAACTTTAACCACACGACGATATACAGCATGCGTATGACACTCGTTGGATTTTGATGTATGCGAAAATGAACGAGTCGCACAAAAGTGTAATGACTTTTCGTGTGCGGCATGTCGGATTCATTCGGATGGGTGGTATACACAAGGATTCAAACGAGAACCGAACGCGCAAGCGCTTCTTTTCTCTTCTGATGATTTGTAGAGCGTAGCGAAGTGCACGGTTTTATCTACGCTCTGCCGAGAGCCGGAGCAGCCTGTACCCACTAGTTATTTAGCCATAATGCCCGCCAGGCCTTATCGACTTTTTTTATCGACACGCGTATATGCACCGTGCGTGTGTATATGCGTATGTATAATTTTTTCTAACGGTACAACGTACTTGTTGTTTTTTTTTCATAAGTGTTTTGGCAAATATGTGTATGCATCTCGAGCTGGCATTGAATTTTTTTTTTCTTTTTCCAACAAAAGAACATTTGCATTTTTCGCGCTTGTCGATCGTTCGTTCGTTCGTTCGTTGAAGAAACAAAATTAATCAATCTTTCGACTAACAATTCAATTAGCGTGAGTACTCCGCGAGTATAACATTGAACGAAACGCCAATTTCTCGGCGTTAATTACAATGTTCAGATCGCGAGATACACGAGTTAAAGTGAAATGAAAGTGAAAAGGAAAATAGACCAATAATACACACACACACACACACACACACACACACACACACACACACACACGCGCGCGCGCACACGCACACACACATACACACACATGATGTGCGTTTGCACGCCCACTATACCGCTTGTACATTGCAATCTTTTCGTATTTGTTAATTAGAAAAAAAAAATGCACGATCGTTACAAGTTTACATCGATAGCGTTTTTATCGTTGATCGAAGAAACAAAACGAAAATAAACAATAAAACGTCTGTGCAAGGCTCAATTGAAGTACTCATTACTCAGTAATTTTTTTAACGACAATTGTCAGCGAGGATAAAAGTGACAAAAAAAAATCAATTTAAACTAAAAAAAAAACAATCATGATCGCGACCTCGTTCACTGCTAACCTATAATGCGATCAATCGGCGGTTGGCGGCGCGGTGGACCGCGATCCGAGCAGACACGAAAGCAATAAATACAACAAGTATTATATATATGTTGTGTACGTGCTTCGCCATCACACGAGATGTCGAAGAAGAAGAAGTGGCGAGTCTGCAAAAGTAACGCGTCTAGCAAGTTCGACGGACAACTTTTAACATGTATAAGTGACTGTGCGCGGGGAACGAGTCCGCCGCGCCATGCGAGAAAGGGCACATACATACATACGCGCCTGTTTATTCGATTGGCTTCCTAATCCGGTTAAAACGATGGCAGTGAAGCAGCTCTTCTGAGGTTGCAACTATATAAGCACCGTGTGGAAGGAACGTTCAACTTTTATACATGTATTGGCAACGATGAGTCGGTTATACAAACTTTTTTGTCATTTCTTGTTTTTCTATTAATGCATTAATAGACGCCCGAAACTTATAACCGAAAACTCGTTTTTTTTTCCTCGCTCGGGTCACGCGGTGCACTCTGTTATTATGTGCCTCTCGACTTGTTTTTACAGTTTTTCGCTGTAATACGCAGCGTGTGACACGAGCCGCTCTATGGCTTGTTCCAGTGAAAGTTACAGACTTTTTCCATGCGGCTTGGGACACTTGTTCGCGCAACACGGCTACCGTAACTGTATTGTTCAATTGAAATAATTCGTTCTCCTTAATTATAACAGTATGTCGACTTTTTTTTTCTTTTTGAAGAAAAAAACCTAGCGTGATAACAATAATTTCGACGTTCTAGTGAACTGTTTCGTGAATTAATTATAAGGTATATAAAAAATAGTTATTTCTGCTAGATCGACAATCAAAGTATTATACGCGCTCTCAAATGTATAACGGTCGACGGTTGAATTAGCAATGGTAAAGTAAATAACGTTAAAAGTATAATGGTCGAAAAGTGTCAATGCACGGTTGAAAGGAAAGCCAAGCTGAAAAAAAAATACAGTTAAAGTTTACACAATGAGAAAGTGCGTATGTGTATGTGTGTGTGTATGTGTACCTAGGCTTTACCTATACATCAAGCTGTCTAAGCCCACTTAGTATGTATCTGCTTTAAATATATGTAGATGCACTTTCTCAGGCTATTCACTGAATTTTCAATGCATTTTATTTTTTTCTCTCTCTTTCGTCGACTCTCAATTTAAATTGATAGTAAAACCAAATTACTCCATTGTCGCATGGTAAACGAATAGAAAAATTGTATGTCGATACGTTCGAAAAGAATTCAAAGTTTTTGCCGTCGAATTTCCCAATCGATCAAATGTATTTCAATTTGAAGAGTGAAATGCATGAATTTATTGTCGAACAAAAAAAACCATTATCCCGCAAAACTTTCCCGTTGACCCCGTCGTCGTCGACGATCCACGTTCCACATGCACTTTAAAATGTCGTACTATGCAAAACTCGGCCAGGTCGCATTGTAAACCCTCTCCCCCCTCCATCTACGATAAAATGCAAATTCACCTTTGAGAGAGTCTCTGTGTTTCTGTGTGACGCTTTGCCAACCGTATGTACGTATACGTCCTAAAAATATAATTACGCTCGATCGCGAGTCAAAGCTATAAATCTCCTACGAACCAGTCAATGATTTTTATCGCGAAGCTCGTTAAACGCAACGACACAAAAAGCGAAACAAAAAATCACGACTGTGCCGCGCAGCAGATTTTTATCGTTTTTGCACGTAATCCAAAATTCACTCGAGGTTCTTTTTTTTTTTTTTTTGCGTGAGCTTGCGCAACAATTGATTCTCTTCCTTTTTTTTTGTTTGTTCGTTATTTGCTCGCTGCAGCAATTTTTCATCTAAATTCGCTGTCATCCGTGCGGCGGTACATACATTCGATGCGGTAATTACGAATCACGTACGAGGCCCCCGGTGTGCATTCGTTTCATAAGAGCGGCCGCGTTTGCAAAATGCTATTTTTATTGCGGCTGGCTGGCCGCAAGGAAATGTGTCTATGTCTGTGTACGCGATACTTACTCGCACTGGCAACACCTATGCGGTTATTTACTTGTTCTCCGAGAAATTCGAATATAATTGTTTCACTGGAATACGCAACAAACTCGTTCGATATACGCGCGCTCGCGAGTAGCGTGCTCAGTCGACTTGAAAACTTCGCTCGTATAATACTGCGTACAAATAACGTTTGATTATTTCTGACCTGTATAAGAATATTCTTTCGAGCGTTGCATCGTTCCAGTGCTTGCTCTAAAAAGAATCTTCGTTCTCATAATTTATATTTCAGTTTACCAAAGTATATTCGTACAACCGAGTAAATTCTGAAAGTAGTAATTCGTGCCGTCGCTATTCGCGAACAAAAGAGCATAACTCTGAAATAGATCGTCGCGAATTTCGTGTTACATCTGTGTAATAACCACAACAATCTATATATTGCGAAAATCAAGTTCTATTCACAAAACCGCGAATCAGCAGCTCATCATCGCAATAACAACTCTCGACAGAATAACAAAGCCTCATAAACGAGGTCCACATATAACTTCCTATCCAGAACAGAAAAAAAAAACGGAAACGAAAAGAAAAAAAAATAACGAGCGGATCCATCGGTCGCGAGAACAAAAACAGAAAAAAAAATAGTAAAAAATCAGTATACGTACAAAACACACACATATAAGTACACTTGTCGCGCGACGTATAATTATATAATTCACACAAGTCACGTGGAGAGAGGGAAAGCAAGGGAGGTTGGTAGCTTTAGCGAAGCGTAGCATCCGTTTCCGTTTGGGCAGGATGCGATGCGCGCGATGCGGCGCGCCTTTAGGAGCCAAATCAAATCGATCGATCCCATGCCTATTGCTGCTGCGCCCATGTATAGCCCAGATAATCGACATAGTCCGCAAGAGAGTCAAACAGATAATACATACGGCTCACATTTGCATCGATGATCGTTTCTCTCTCTCGGACCCATCCGCTTATATATATTCCACCAACTTTAATTGTTTGCTCGAGCGTTTAAAGTATCACACGAGAGAGTTTTTTGGTTCTTATTTTTTTTTCTCTCCTTCTCCCTCTCTTTCTTTGTCCGACGCTGACGATGATGTCTGCCACGACAATTTGTTGCTTGTTTCTTTTTTTTTTTTCGCAACGGTCGTATAAGCAATTTCGTTTTATATTTTCTCTCGCAGCAGACGCAACACTCGCGGAGGGTCAATAGCTTGGTCAGTTGTGAAAAATGTTGTAAGCAGCAGCAAGTACATATACACGCGATATCACAGCCATGAAAGTTTATATCTCTGATATATCCTGTCGTTGAAAACTCATTTGTCAAACGAGCAAGTTCACCTTTCCTTTCCTCGCGCGCTATACTGTTCAAATTGATATTTCCGGTCCGTGTATACATGCAAGGCAAAGAAAATCTTGCAGATCTCAATCGTATACGGTCATTGATCTAAATCGCACACTATACGTATACATATACTCGCAACACTGCAAAATTCTCAGCCATGAAAATGGTCGAACCTATCGGAGAGATCGGATTACACACGGGCGGTGGCAGTAGCTATTGGAATAGAAAAAAAAATGGTCCGCAATGCAATGAAAGTCGCTGCTGCTGCTGACGCCGCACACAATGCGCGTCATTGCTCATTCCCATCGTACATATATATATAAAGCTATATGCATGCAGTAGCGCGCACGTAAACATGCATCGACGAAATTACGTAACTGGCGCACGAGGAAGTCATTTGTCACAACACCGCGAGAGTACAAAACGTCGTTCGAAAAGAAGTATCGAGAATGATCACAAAAAAAAAGAAGAAGAAGAAGAAGAAGATCGATAATCAGCAGATATATCTCGTGTCTGTTGTAAGAAAAATATATGTAGTGCAGTGCTTCGGAAATCCGACGCCGATGTCTGCGGGGTTCTGGGTTATACGGTTACGACGGCGGCGGCGAGACGACATCGCGCGCTCGCGAACATCCCGCGACACAATCAACCTGTTCGTAACTCGATCGTCCAACGATTTCTTTATACTATACACCTGCTATATTATAATGAAAACTCACTAGTGCAGCTAGTATATGTATCGTTCATTCGGCAATTCAGCGGGATTATCGAAAGTGGATGGTATTCAATTACCAAATTGCGGTTATCTGATTTTGAAGCTTGATCGTGGACGCACGATAGGAAAAATGCGACGTTAAAAAGGTTTCAAGCGAATCCTTTGAAGTTGATGATCAATGATTGACTTCCACCCGACAGAGTGTATTTCGTAATTTCCTAACTGTGAAGTTTGAGAACCAGTGCGGGTGCACGATATATATATATATATATATATATTTTTTTTTTCTATTCGAAAAGATGTTTATCGTATTAGTCGTTTGCTGCACTTTATATACACCTCTGAACGATATAGTCTTGACGATAGTTATCAGTGTTTATTTGATTACTCACGAAACGTCGCGCGCTCGCGTGTTTCATAACCGGCAGCAAAGACAGAGAGTCAGTCTCTCGTTATCGTAGCTTCCGGTCAGCATTTCCAATTTATCATGAAAACGCTGAATCAAAAGGTGAATGAGAGAAAGTACACAATATACCGAGCTATAGAGCGTTGTTGAATAAGCTCTCTCTCTCTCCTCGAGAATTTCAACTCGAATCGATGAAGTAATATGTATATAAAGCTCTTTGTTCGCGAAAAAATAAATAAAAGTCAAAGTGAACTTGTGTATGTATTACTTTAAAAGTCCGAGAAAAGTAAAACAAGCCCGCATGCTGTTCCGACGTTAACAATACCCGCATATATACGATAATTCCGAATGCAAATTGGAAACTCTCGCGCTCGCTGCGCAGCGCGCAGGATCGCGTGAAGTAATCGTTGCAAAATACTACGGCTGTCGGTGCGTTGATTGGAAAATGATTGATTGCCCGTGCAGCGTTAAAAACTCTTTTGTTTCCTCTCCCAGTCCATTAAAAATCTATTAAACGTTAAAACATAACTATTCAAACAATCATACGTTGTGTATTACATTACATTACGTATAAAAAAAAAACACTCGAATCACTGCTAATTAGAACGAGTAAATCTAATCCAATTGACGACATAACACGTCCTATATTCTTGTTGCTCTCTCTCTCTCTTGCCGACAGCGCAAAACTTTCACGCGCGCGCTTCAATCAGGCGCAGCCGCATCGCATATCTGCATCGACAAGTGATGTATAGAAAACTACCCGAGCAGAAATGAAATCAGTCTGAAATCAGGGATTGATCAATATTCTGATTACAACACTCAGGGCCTGGTCAA
>JAWWMK010042285.1:0-11477 GCA_035047105.1 Galeopsomyia nigrocyanea
CTACGCAAAAAAAGTGAAAATATTCAATTATTGTCTCTCTATCGCGATATATTTAGTTAAACTCGCTAAAAACCTTTGTTTCATCTTTCTTGAGTGCCAGTAAGGCTTAAAAAAATGTTACATATGAAAAAAACATTGTATGTTTAAATAAATCCATTGCGTAGATTTAGACGCAGTCTTTTTTTAAGGTTACGTGGCTTTGGATTATCACATACACCACGCTTTTTTATCCTTTATTAATTAATGTTGTTTTTTTTGTGCAAGTGATAGAGGAAAAGCGGAACGATTTAACGGTAATTAGTTGCGTTTGGATAAGATAACTTATAATCAAGTTGTGTGTGTATATGTCGAGATAACTTTTTTAATAATACTCGGCAATTATTGAAATTGACAGTTCCGCGATAACATTGCGAATGTTTTTAAAAAAAAGCACGATTATCAACGAAAAATAAAAAAAGAGAAGAAGTAGGAGAAAGTAGGTAATAAAACTTTGGAAAAATCCAACCAAAAAAAAAATCCTATACCACCCATGCTCATCTTTTTTATCACCCAAGTCCGTGGTCGTGGATAGGAAACACCAATATAAGCCATACGAGCGCCGACAAACGTCGCGTCGACTCACGCATACACATTTAAAACGTGCGCGTGCAGCAAGCAGCAGCAGCAGTGCTTTATGCGTCGCACACACACACACATACTACTTATACTTCGTCCGCCTATTCTAGAACGTTGACTCGTTCGTTCGCTCGAGAGAGCTCTCGGTAAAATAATTGCGCCGTAGCGCGAAACGAAACTTTTTCGAAATGAAATTTCGTATATGTACATATATATCGATATATTTTATTTCGCGTGGGATTATAGATATTTTCGAGAGCTTTATTGCTCGAAGGAACGAAGTAGTTTAGCTATCTATCGCGGCTTTATATGGATTGCTTAAACAAATTCGCATTAGTTAATGGTGATTTACCAACTAATCGAATTCGTTACGAATTTTTTTCTCTCCCCCATAAATCTCACACCTAAATATCGCAAAAACTCGTTCTCCTTCCGACACACATACACACGCACAAACACACACACACGCACACACACAAAGACGCGTGTGATTACTACATATGATTTACAGCTCGTGCTGAAATTTTGAAATTGAGTTTTACACGCAGTCGAGGAGAGAGAGAAGCAAGTTTTCTAACGAAAAAAAGAAAGAAAAAAAAAATTTGTCACTAACCGCAACGTGCGAATTTTTATATCGAGTCTATTAAAAATCAAACGATCGCGCACAGCCGCCTTTAAAACTGAAAAAAGAAAAAAAAAGAGTTTGTGAAACCACCAGGCGTATACTACGCGTATAGCCGGTATAAACCGCGAATCGGCTAATTCGCGCGCGAGTGCGAGAGGGATCTAAAATAACATTGCATCACGCGTATATACACCGTGTATATATAGTATATAGTACATAGAGCCGTTAACATTTGAATTCAATTCGAAATGACACTTTTCGCAGAACGCACGAGAGCGCGATAGAGAGATGCTTCCGCGGAAGAAAATAATAATAACAAAAAAAAATCAACGGACGCAGCATGAAACAGCAGCAGATATTTTCGCGTTCGTCGAACGATGAGACGCTGATGGAATGGTAAGTGTAAACCGTTAACCTTGACTCTCTCTCTCTTCGAGAAAAAGAAAAAAAGGAGGAAAAGAAGATGCATATTATACGTATACGAAAGAAAGAAGAAAAAAAAGGAAAAGAAAGGGGGACTTGAAAATTTTTTTTTAACCATGCATTTCATTCCGAAAGCTTCTACGAAGATTACAATATTCTTTCGCTCGCCGTTGAAAAAACAAATAACCTTGGAACGAAGCAACAGCAGCAGCAGCAACAATAAAAGAAGCAAAAAAAAAAAAAACAGGCGTATATACTCTGACGTCCCCCTCGTTGGCGCAGTACCATAAAAGTGCATCGCCGGCGCGTTGAGCTTGCGTGCATTGCACCTTGCGCCGTTTATTTCCGAGTGAGAGCACGGCGCTCGCCTCTCTCTCTCACTCACTCTGCGCCATGCACACCTAGGAGAGAGAGAGAGAGAGAGGGAGAGTGTCATCGATCTATTTTCGAGTAGACGTTGGAATTTCTGGCCCTGCACTTATATACTTCGTGTAGCCTCGCAAGCAGCAAAGTGAATACATACATGTATATATTACGTGTGAAAGTTCGGACGGAGCTTTTGTCGAGTTTTCGAACGATTCGAATCAGGTGCAAGTTACAGCATTGCAATTTCTAAACGCGCAAAAAGGAGTTTTGATATTCCTGAAAACCGCGGTATTTATACCACTTGCACTCTTAGTTCGCGAAGGGAGAGCAGCAACAGCGGATATAGTCGGCAATGGCCGGTTGGCAAGTCTGTACATATGTATGTATGTATGTGTGTAAGCGAGCGGATGGCAGTGGGGGTCACACTATATTAAGATTGAACTCCACTGACACCGCGACGTCTTTTCTCCCCGCTCTTCTCTCTCACTCGACAACGAGTACCGAGTCAGGCTCCCGCGTATACCACATCTTCGCGGTGGTCGATTCTTTTGCGCGCGCGCGAGAGCTTTTTTTCTTGTTTTTTTTTTTTTTTTTGCGCGCGCGCGTCAGAAGCTTCTTCTCAGAGAGTCCTTATGAAAATTGCTTATTATTTTTAGCTCTCTCTAGTCTCGGTTGGACTTTACGGTAATTGAATTCTTCAAGTATATTATACGTCTGTTAATTGGATCTTTTATACAAAAGCTCGCAGTAGATTAAGAAAATCGTTATTTACTCTCGCGAATTATACACTCTCTTTTATATATGTATGCGTGCATCGAATTCCTCGCGGAAAAAATGAAAAATTCCCAAGATAAAAGCACGTACGTCGTAAACAACGAAACTTGCTCTTTTATATATACCATGCCGACACACAAAACACACGCACATATCACACACTCATCCGTCTGGGCAAATTACATTATTGATCAACACATACATGTATATACACGGGAGGCGCTGTCGTCCTTGACTCTTTCTCTCCGCCGGAAAAAAAAACTGAGTCATCAATTCACCGACGACGACGACGACAATTATTTTAGCAAAGTATGAGTTTTGCACTTGACCGGCAGGGAGAGTCACTCGGGCGTTGCAACGAACACAACAAAAAAATAAACAGTACTATAGAGTGAGAGAGAGAGAGAGAGAGAGAGAGACAATGGAAGGACGATGATAAAGCTCGACTGGAGTTAAAAAAAAGGAGTGACGCTGCGATAATGATCAGCGAATTTACGGATTGATTAGCTTGCGAAACGGTCGTTTCGTCGTGGCCATTGATTTCGTTCTGTAATTATTCACGACGAGGATAGTTTCGAATGAGCTTTTATATACAAGCGCGAAACGAAATAACGCATTAAAACGTTACGCGGAGAGGCAAAGTAGGTAAAAAAAAAAGGCTTTTACAAAGAGCGTTAACCTTATTCCATATATATACAGTGAAAAGCGCATATGTCCGCGCCAATTAGAAGCGATTAGAGGCGGCGCGACGCTAACGAGAGCCTATACACACACATGTGCAATAGATGTATACGTGTATATATGTATGTGTATAAGGAAAATGTGAAGCTCTATATCTAACGGCTGAGAGAACAGCTGTATATAACAATCCCCCCTTCGATATTTTATCGATCGCCTATGTACACGACACCCCTCGAGGCTTGCAGAAGTGAGAGTGGCTTTTCGTGTTTTATTTCGCGTAATAATAATTGAGGGAGAAAAATTTGCGTGATTAGACGAGGCGAGTTTTTATTTCGAGAACAAAGATTAATGTTCGCTCCGATCGGTCGAGTTTTGATGAATGTGAATTTTAGATGGAAATTTGCTTTTGTACGGCGATTAGAAGAATACATAAAAGCTATATTTAGATAATATAAGCCGAGCCAACTTAATTAGCCTATCAGCCAACAAGAAAAAGGAAGAAGAAGAAGAAGATGAAATAGCGTCACACTCGTTCTAATATAAAAAAAGCCGACTGAAAGCGTCCCCGATTTTTTCCGAATTTCAGGGCCGAAAAGACGAAGAGGAGGCCGCACGCGATCTTATCGGCGATGAAAAAGAAAAAAAAAAGAAGGAGTTTTGCCGCCACACGCACAATGCTCCCCTATTTCGCACAGATGAAATTCGAGGCCAATGCTGCTGCTGCTTCTCTTTGTTCGCTTCGAGAACGTTTTTCGTCGTATAACCATAGCCACCCTTCGATATATTATTGTAAAGTACGTCGTCGTGTGAAAAATTTTATAATCAATTTTTTTAAAAGAATTCTATATTTACCCCCCACACGGTTGTGGGACTTACTGACAGCCATATATATACGTATCGTTAATGACTTGAACTTGTCTCACCTGAAACAGACAGAAAGGAAAAAAACAAACGTTAGATAAATATATATAAGTCTTATCTTGAAAATTCAATTACTTAAATTTACGACAACACAACGCCACGCGAAAGAAAGAGAGTCTAGCCGAACAAATCGCGGCTATACTCGCGCAACAATTAATCGGTTGGCCTCCCACGTGTGTGCGCGTGTATATATACATACGTAGGCTAGACGGTTGACTTGCACACATACTTATACATACGCGCGCGCGCGCGAGCACACACAAGTGCATATTAATCGTGTGAAAAAGTGCACGAGAGAGAGAGAGAAGCAAGGAGCAACGACTTTTGCCTCCTTACTTTTCTATTTGTACGCGTAAATAGCTTGCCCATAAGCTTGTTTGCCTTGCTCATCGCTTCGGAATCTTGCATGTGTGTGTATATATATTTGGACTTTGATACTTTATATACATATATTTGCGAGGATTTAACAAATTATCCTTTTTCTCGCGAGAGAGAGAGAGAGAGAGAGACAGCGTTGAACGATTCGTCTTCGATTTTTTTTTTTCGTAAACTTCGTAAAACAAAAGAAGCTTGTGGTAAAGTTATACTCCCTTCGGTGTCCCGAGTACTTTTCCATCCACCACCACGCGATATCACAGGGTTTTTTTTCTTACTCTTACTCTCTCTCTCTCTCTCTCTCTCTCTCTCTCTCTCCCTCCCTCCCTCCCTCCCTCCCTCCCTCCCTCCCTTTCGTCGTCGTGCAGAAAAAAAAAGTCACAAATTATTGCGTTATTATATATCGAGCTTTTTTTCTTTTACATATATATACGTATACAATCACACACAAGTCGGAAATCAATCAACATCCAATTATTATAACTAGCAAAAAAAAATGTGAACGAATTGAAAAGATATCTATAAGACCTCGAAGCATCGTTTTTTTTTGCTTTCTATTTGCGCAATATACCAATTTCGGTATTAATAAAATCGAAAATGGTTTCTTTGTCCCGACGAGCGCAGGAGACGAATACCAAGAAAGCAAAGAAGGAGGAGGCGCCTCTAGACACATGTATATCCGACAAGGACGCGGTCAATTCTTTCTTTCTCTCTCTCGCGCCGCGGCCGCAATAAATTATGCCTAAGCAACACCAGGAAGAGAAGACTTCTCTTCTCTCTCTTTCTCTCTTTTTTATAATCTATCAGCACACTAAAACTCGTGGCGACGGCGGCGGCGGCATACATTGATTTCTAGGTTTTCGCAAGATCTGAAATACGATGCCGACGTCTGATTTTTCTTGTGAACTTTACTCGCGTACGAACGAGGCTTTTTTTTCGGGGCGTGATATGTTAATATTGGCTTTGATAACCTTTCACTATACGATACGAATCAATGTATCTTTTTTTCAGTTCTGAAATTGAGGCAGACAGACACACACACACACACACACACACACACACACACACACACACACATAACGCCTTTTTTCGCATGGACAGACACGAAGGATTGATTCAATAACTAATTTTCACGAAATTATTTCTCGCGCAGTTTCGGAATATATTTAAAAGGCTTAACTACCGATTCCTTCGACGAGATATTAACTACCGATTTTAGAATAAAAAAAGAATGAATTTCTTCGCGATGTATAATCGATCGAGCAGAAGAAAAAGAAGAGAATAACCAGTGGCAATTACAACTCATCAATATTTCAACAAAAGCACTTATCCCTTCGGAAAGGTGCGTCTCTCTCTTACACACACAGTCGAAGAAAAGTTTTGTCCGTGACGACGACGACGACGGATGGATGGATGGATCGATAAGCTCGCGTGCAGACACGAACGACACGCGAACTCAATTCCCCGGAGGTGTTGCGCGTCACGAGGGGTTGCTGCTACTTTTTTTTTTGCTAAATTTATTGTCGCGAAAAAAAAAACATACATCATCGATCGACTATATGATGATACTTTATTCAGCAGCCAGCCAACCGCACGAAGAGGAAGAGCGGATGTTCAGTTGCGGAGCCACGTGATAAGCAAGAAGAGAGAGAGAGAGAGATGACAAGGACATCACACTGTACCGCCTCGCCCATTCACGGAATTGCAAACCCACGCGATACAATTTCGCGGCGACGTGGTTTTCGCGGTGCGTTTTGCGAGTAAATTTCGACAGTAATTGACGTTTTAGAATATTGAGAGTTGCGTGCGTGATTTTTCATTTTTTTTTTGGTTTGTAATTAATTGCGTTGCACGCTTTTGAATAGATAGTTAATGTATATAGATCGCAACGATTAAATAACTCCATTCAGCTGTAACGGGTTTGGCATTGCAATGATTCAATATTTTGCACTGTTGCGTGATACGCGTAAAAGTGCGAAATAATCATAAGCGTTCAAAAAGAATTTTATAACCTTCGAAAAAGGCAATTTCGATTCTCGGAAACTCCGAAATGAAAAAAAAATTCAAATTTATACTCTCTAAAAAAAAACCTATTTGTTTGCGACGCAGACACCATAAAAAATAAGGGAGGAGGAGCGATCCATCAAAATAATCAGAGCTGCTAAAAAGGGCTCGAAATTCTTTCCATGTTTTCGTCTTTTCGGGGAGGAAGAAGAAGAGGAAAAAAGGCCTGTACACTATACTTGGGTGTGTAAGTATATATACGTTTTACTCGGTTCGTCGTGATGGTCCCGCATGAGTCACAGAGGCGAGAATGTGTCGAGAAAGAGAAGGAAGACGAAGACGACGACGATGGCGGCGACGTTGAACTTTCTCAGTGTGTATGTGTATGTGTGTCTGCGAGATGCTGCTGCTGCAACGCCCGAAATATTGTCTGCGGCTGCTGCTGCTGATGCAGCATGCGTTTTATGAATCGAAAGTCGTCTGTGTCTCAAGGGCACCACTGCGCTTATTGAGTGAGAGTATAACCAACAGTTTTTTTTTTCAAGAATGAAAACATGTGCACTCTCTCACTGTGTTTTAATGCGAGTGCAGAGACGTTTCTCTTTTTTTTCTCGAGAAATAAAATTTTTGAAAGTTCAAAAGGTAATTAATCAAACTTTGCGAGAGGTAGACTGACAGACAGCAGGTGGAAAATGGGAGAAATCAATAACTACACGCGATCAGCATGCAACAACAACTACAACACCGAAACTTCATCGTATACATATGTATATAGAAAGATGGGGGGCCGACGACCCCGCGCAGTCGAGTCAATTAAGCGAGTTGCGTTTGGCCCGCGCTCGGATGGAAATCGAATTAATTAATCGCTCCCCATAGTCGAGAAATCCGCTAAAACCCCTTTCGTCTTTTTTTTTTCTTTTTAAAACACGCACGCACGTACATATCGATTCAACACTTTTCACCAGAGGGCGAGGAAGAAAACAAATTTCGCGCTCGTCATTTTTCGAAAAGTAATTCTTCATAGAGAAGCACAGCGACCGACGACGCCTGAGAAAATATTCCGGAGAATAATAGAAAAATTTTTTCGAGAACGCTTCGTCGTGTCTCCTGCTGTGTTTAGACCTATTGGAGGATTTGTGAAAATCCACGAGAGAGTGAGAAAGAACCGCCCGCATTGTATGGCTATTTCGACGAAGGGTATAATACATATAGAAACGCACAGATAAGCGGAAAGGGAATTTCTATACTTTTTTCTTTCCAAAGTCTCGCTTTTTGTGTTTGCTACGGTGATGGTTTTAATCTCTTCGAAATTCGATCAATTTTCAGTAAATACAACAATCGATTGCAAAATTACACGCGTACGGTATATTCTATCTCTTTCAAGGTCCATTTTATGGAAATCGATAAGTGTTATCTATAACCATCCCCGTAGATACAGCCTATTAATAACTGATGTATCCGATCTATATAAACTGTTACAATACACTTGGAAAAAAAAAAACAGTGGAAACCTTGAGAGAACTTTCACCAGAGCAATTACATTTTTATTATTTTTTTTTTTCGTGCAAGCACAGCCGAAGGGACGCACTGCACCTTGCAACACAAACACAGTATTGACGCTTGGCAAACATTTTTAAGCTAATGGCCCGCGCTCGCAGATAAAGAACAAACGGTCAAACAAAGCTTCCATTTTTTTGCACACTAATAACAAACTTTACGCTTGTAATTTGGGCTTTTATGTCCTCCGCATAGATCATAGAATTTAAAGCTACGAATCGAGGCTTTAGATATATACATACAACGTTGTTGGCTGAAAAATCGCAACAAAAAAAAAAGGTCTTGAGTTACTTTACGAGTACGAGATTAAAGGAACGAGTTGATAAAGTGTTTATGCGGAATTGAAAATGTGACACTTCGGCTGATTAGACGCGAGTCGAGGCGAGAGAGAGAGACACGTTGCGATATTACGCTTATATATACCGTGAGACACATATTTTTCAAATGTTCTTAGCGGAAATTCAATTTATAATTGCGAAATGTCAACTAATTCCCTGAAATATATCAATCAATCACGCATTGCAATTTCCACCGTACACCAAAAATATATATATTTCGGTGATCGAATGTAGATTTCCTAAATAGAAAAAAAAAACGATGAGCTTTATCCCACGGAATTTATTTCGCCCGCGAGGTGAACCACTCATAGTATTTCAGTTCTCGCACGTGGAAATAGACGACATGCAGAGAGAGAGCTTTCGCTTCCAGGAAAGCGCAACGGCTGCAAAGTGAAGTCTCGCGACTATAGCAAAACTCGTTGTTCTCCTTTTTCTGCAAGGGTTGGGGAGACTCGAAAATAAACCGCCTAAATGCGTCGTCGTCGACGACGATGACTTTTCTTTGCACACTTGAACATGGTAGAGAGAAGAAAAGCCAACTCGATAGACTTTAATTATATCGAGCTAACGATAATTCAGCAGAAGGGTGTTATTTAATTTTTGATTATATACGACTGAATAAGTATAGGTACAATTTGAAGAAAAAAAAGAGCCTGCAACATTTTGGGTGGACAAGAGAAAACGAAAAGCGAGAAGAAAGAAAGGAAGAGATCTCTCTGTGGTGGGCATCCTACGTTGAAAGAGAGAGAGAGAGAGAGAGAGAGAGAGAGAGAGAGAGAGAGAGAGAGAGAGAGAGAGAGAGAGAGAGAGAGAGAGAGCACGCCTGGGTTTCCGCCGGCCTTGGAGCCACTGAACCACTCCGTGGTTCAACGATTCGATGCCTCTTCAAGCGACTCTCAACTCGCGGATACACCACACTGCTATACCATTACAACTATACCCATTATATGCAACGAGTCTGCATTGATCGATATACGTATATATTGTTCTCGTTTCTGAATCAAAATCATAATTCTCAAGTCTACGACGTTTTTTTTCTTTCTTGAATGCCACGTGGAGACGTACAAAAAAAAAAAGGAGAGATACATCCACAATAGGCGAGCGCACAAGAGCGGGGAGATATTGTGTATGTACCATAGAAAAATCGTCTGCAAGAGCTTGCTGCTGCTGCGCCACACGGCCTTGAAACGCATGCGCGCGCGCGCGCGCGAGAGAGAGAGAGAGAGAGAGAGCGGCACACAAAGGTGAGCATTGCCTCTCTTCTCTCGCCACGTGCTTTTTTCTCTCTCTTTTATTGGTTGTTTCTTTTTTTTCCGTTATTGTCGTTATCTCGAAAAATAAAAATCCTTTTTTTCATTATTGTCGTTGTAATTTTCAATTTTGTAATTAAATCAATATACTCGAAACGTCTTCTCGGAAAAATTTTTGGGTTACACGCGCTTCAAACGAACAAAAAACAAAAAACAAAAAAAAAAACAAAGCATTCAAGAAGAAGAATGAGAACAACGCGCGCGCGCGCGACACAACACAACGCAGCAGCGAGAATTTCGGAGAAATACTCTCTCTCGTTCGAGAGCGCTATACATTCGGTGCACGGATGGATCAGCTTCCGGCGGAAATCGATTCGTCGAGTCATCATCATCATCATCGTCATCGATCTATCTCGACTACAACAAATGTAATTGATTGTAAAACCGCGCGGGAATTAATTTTACACACATGTTAACGACTCAATCATTCGCTCTCTACACCTTCAACGTCGATTATCATTATAAACTCGGCGATGTATATATTCTCAGAGACGCACTACTATATACTCGCCGAAACAGAGGGAGAGAAAGAGAAAAATTGCGGACTAAAACGTAATGACGGGCTTTTTTGGCGCGAGCGCGGCTCTCGAAATCGTAAGAGAGAAACGGAGTCTCGAATTAAAGGCAATTTTGCAAAGTTCGCCTTCAGGAAAATTGCACACACACACACACACACACACATAGTCGTGAATAAAAAAACAACACATTCAAATTTGACCCACACGCCGTTAATTCAAGGGCACGTCTATACATAATATAATATCGCGTGAAAAACACATTTCCCCGATGGCAAAAAAAATTGCAATGACGACAAATTGCACAACGGACGCACCGGATTACATTGTGTGTTGCATATACTGGTATAATTGCGCAACGTGAAAGTCCGCCCGGAGCGGATATGTTTATTGGGCGAAAGAGAGGGAGACCCTATAATACGGTCGAGACACAAAAGCTTGGCAACCTCGTAACTCTCCGTGTCTCTCTGGTTTGAGCTACTTATCAATATATTTGTTTCTCTTTTTTTTTCTTCCATTTCTTATTACGTGCGCGAAAATTCCTTCATCTTGTCGTGCATTCAACTATATACACTACGGCGGAGAAGCGGAAGTTTTACAATCGTCATCTTTAACACCTCTCAATCGGCGGCGAGCCATTGCTGACAGCCCCGCGTAAAACGTTTTGCACTGTGTATGTGTGTATGTGTGTTTGCGATAAACAGGCACTCGTAAATCTTTCTCTGTGGCTATGTTAGTATCAGCATGCTCTCTCTGTATTTCTGTCTTGTAAAGGCGAACAAAGAAGCGAAAAATCATCGTCGTCAGGTAGTAAGAGAACACGGCCGGAGGTCTGTCTCTTTCTCTCTCACTCTCGCAATATAATAATCTTCGGAATTCCGGATGACGTCTCTTTACCTGCCCTCTCTCTCTCTCTCTCTCTCTCTCTCTCTCTCTCTCTCTCTCTCTCTCTCTCTCTCTCTCTCTCTCTCTC
>JAWWMK010042296.1:0-11465 GCA_035047105.1 Galeopsomyia nigrocyanea
AATAATCGCACTTGCAATAAGAGCATTAATATTCATTTAAGGTTTCAAAGAACATAATTTTTGGCATCATACTATGTAAATAGAACGTTGGAGCTCAACCACAAGAGAAATTGCGTGTCAGTGATGGAATTTCCGCGGGAAATTCATGTTCATCAAATTAATGCCAAGGATCAACGATGATAGCGCTGAAATTCACCGCTTTAACATTGGAGATCTCTAGCGAAAGAGATTGGGGGTATCCCGCGCCACTACTGGATCCCTCACAGCCTACACAGCCCAATTGAAATCTCGCATCAACTTTAGATCAACCGAACCTATACTAGTGATAGAGTTCTCACATAGTATGATGCCAAAACCCATGATAGAGTTCTCTTACTGACGTTGTTGATTTCTAACGTCAATATTGGAATCATCTCAGGCATCTTAGGTGAACTCCGTCATCGAAGTTGTGTCGTCTCAGGCTAGCGTTGGAAATTTCACGCATCAGCAATAGCGATCTGTAACGCTGAAGCAGCCCTACCATCACAGAACAAATATTAACACAGGGCTTCCAGCATTTGAGGTAGAGTTTAATGTTAGGTTTGAATTTAAGTAGCTACTGTTCTTCTGATATGAGTATAATATTTGAAATTACACAGAACGGATAGAGAAACTATCGTACTCTAGTGCTATCGCTTCTAATTCAAATCCGGATAGAGAAAATATCGTACTCTAGTGCTATCGCTTCTAATTCAAATCCCCCGCATCTATTCTAGTCATCACCCATGCTAGTGCTAAAGTCCTCTCACTGCCGATGTGGATTTCCAGCGTTAATGTTGGAACCATCTCAAACATTTTTAATGACCTCCGTCATCGACGCTGTGTCGACGCGTACATGATCCTCCTCCCAAGCTGGAGTTGAAAACTTTCCTCATCAGCATTAGCGATCTCTAACGCTGAAGCAGCTCTATCGTCAGAGGTCTCATATTAAGGCAAGGCTTCCAGCACGTGAGGTAGAGTTTCATGTCAGCGTTGAATTTGGAAAGCTACTGGTCTTCTGATGTGAGTATAATGTTGAAAATTGCACAGACCAAATAGAGAAGAAGTTGTACTGTAGTACTGGACCTCTCGCTTTAAGTTCAAATCCACCGCATCTATTCTAACGATCACCCACGGTAGTGCTAGAGTCCTCTCGCTGCCGATGTGGATTTCCAGCGTCAATGTTGAAATCATCTCATGAACGCTGTCACGCGAAAGCAAATTTGCACTTATACTTCCGCGTGCTTTTTAATTGAAAAGGGTTCTCATTATTGGATCGAGCCTGTGCATGACTCGAACGCCGTGAATTTAAGAAACTAACATGGACAAGATTTAATTTACTATGAACCTCAACAGGAGTTTACAAAATTATGTCATAAAATAACGAAATCGAAATAAATTGAATATTAGATTAATAAATAACAAGAGTGATACTAGAATCTGTGTATATAATCTCGGACCTGTTCTCTTTCTCTCTCTTTCTCTCTCTCTCTCTCCTTCTTAGTGCGCGCCTTCGCGCTCTCTCTTCTCCTCCGTCTCTCCTCTTCTTTCCTGCTGTTCAGCCGCATCTGAAACACACAGCGGTCACGGGTGAGTTTGTGTATATGCATGCACAACTCGCCCAGCCGCCGTGCTCGATCGAGAGAGCCATCCTCGAATACCCGGTAGCGGTCCTGTGTTTTACCAACATACCGACCCCTTCCCCGTGTCTGGCCTCCCGCGCTCCCGCGGTCATCCAAACGCGCGAACACCGTTGATGCCCGCCCGACCTGGCCCGGAGTTTCCGGCAGCACTGGCGTTGAACTTTGGCCAGTCGGGGGCGTGCCCACAGAAGTGGTCGACTGCGAATGTCGCTGTCGCACATCCCCCGTGACCACCGCCGAAGCTGCACTCGCCAGAGGAACCGGGGGGCGAAGATCGCCGTGCGGCTTCCTCGGCGGCAGCTCGTTGCTGCTCCGATTCTCCAGCCGAAGTCGGATGTGTGGCCCTGGTGCCTTCGGTGTGCCTGTAAGCTCTAGCGCACCTTGGGCAGTCCTCGATGAGGACCCCGCACCTGCCACAATTGGCACAGTAGCGGAAAACCACCGTCAGGAGCGAGCAGTTGGCTGCTGAGTGTAGAGCTTTTCGGCACTTATGGCATGTCCCGGCTCGCACATCACTGTATTTGTCGAACCGCACAGAGTCGAGCCTGTCCAGCTCCCTTACTCCACGGCAGACTTTACCGACGTCGTCCAGCCAAAACGTGCCCGGCTCCAAGCCGGTTCGCCTGGCCACCTCCTCCTCTCTACTCAGCGGATTTCACCCTCTCGCAAGCGCAGCCCCTGATCCTGCGCGAAACCGCCCCGGGGTGATGGTGTGATGGCCACAGTCGGGACAGCGCCGGGCGTGGCAGCAGCAACAGCCACGGCAGCAGCAGCTGCCGCGGCGCTCGTGCTCGCTCCGGTGGGAAACGGCGGGATGGGCCTAGCAGCTGTCTTTTTCCTAGTCAAGTGCACGGATGGTTTTGCACTTGCCGTCGGCTTGGCAACGAGCTGGGGCACGAGCTGGGCCTCGGGATGTTCTTGATGCTCTGTAAGTTCATCTTTGCTCGCCAGCTCATCCAATTCGATTTGAGCACCCAAACTCAACTGATAAGCCAAACTGCTTAGGCCCAAAAGCTCGTCCCCTTGGCTCATCGGACCAGCCAGTGATACCAGGGCCACCTCCTCCCGAGCCGGCTGCCACTCCTTCAGGTCATCAGCCGACGAAATCCCCAAGGACGCCGCAGTGACAGGCGCGTCCCCCGACAAGGGCTCGGCGACATCGCCAGCACCCAGGTCGACGGCTCTCGCCCCCACTGCGGACGTGGCCGACGCCTCCTTGATGTTGTCCTCCTCGGCGTGAGTATCGGAGTCGACTGGCATGGCGAGCTCGCCCGAGTCTCCCGCCGAATCCTCATTCGCCAGCAGAAGGGAAGCCTCGCTGCCCGCTTTCTTTGCTGTCTCGTTTGCAACCTCGCTCTCCGA
This sequence comes from Galeopsomyia nigrocyanea, assembly GCA_035047105.1. NCBI lineage: Eukaryota > Metazoa > Arthropoda > Insecta > Hymenoptera > Eulophidae > Galeopsomyia > Galeopsomyia nigrocyanea. The sequence continues at coordinate 3,024 of JAWWMK010042296.1, forward strand.
GTCGCGTTTCCTCTTCGGGCTGTCGGCAGCGACCTCGGCTGCCGACTCTTCTTGGCTGTGTGACGAGTCCTCGCCGGCGCTCGCCGTGGCGTCTTCGCCTGTAGGCAAACTAGCGCTCGTCGTCGTTACATCCTGGAGGCTGAGCAGTGGCTCAATCATCTCGATTTTTTGTTGTAGGGTCGACTCCTCCTGCTCCATATTGCGAGAAGCACCAGGCTATACCTATGGGAACGACAAACATCAATTAGTCAAGAACCTTACACTTCTGGGGTTTAACATGTTAGCCCCATTACACAAAAACAGAATGAAACCATATAAATTTTAAGTCATTGAATCATAAAACTGTTAGTCACATAAAAAATAAAGAAAAAAAAATAAAAAGGAAGAATAATGAAAATAAATAAACAGACTATTCTGACTAAATCGATCAGTTGCAGATAGATTAATTACGCGCTCTTGCCGTTCGAGGAGGAATATATCGTTTTAATTGTGAAACGCTAACCATGCCTGTCTGACGTTTATTATCTGTTGTCAACTCATATATTACTCCAGGCACTATTTCTCTTAGTACTTCGTACGGACCGACACACTTTCTACTCAAACTTTCTGTAACACCTTTCACCTTATCCGAAAGTACATGCACTTCTCGCAAAACTAATTGGCCGACATAAAATCGTGCGCCCCGATGATTATTATCGTATATCCGGTTCTGCTAATCATGCGATCTTTCCAATCTTCCTCACTCAGTCTAATGATCGGTCCGCGCTTCTCTACGAACTCATGCAAATGTTTGTCCCAGCTACTGTGATCATTATCGACAAATATCGAAATAATCGTTTTTAATGTTTTAATTGCATGTTCTGCAAAGTTCGCTTGTTGGTGGTATGGAGGACACAGAACGTGCTCGATATTATACTCTTTTAAGGTCGATTCCAAATCTTTACCACAGTAGTTTGTACCGTTATCCGTCACGATATAACTCGGAATCTCCCAGCGAAACAATATCAGTTCCTCTAGAGCTTGCGCTAAAGCTTTACCGATCGCCGCCACGAGAGGTTTGAACTCCACGTACTTCGTGAAAGCATCCTGAAAAACCGCCAGGTATTTAAATCTATTTTACTACGCGGTAGTTCCACCACCTCGGTAGCCACGACCATCCACGGACGCTCGACAAACCGTTTGCTCATAAGGCCCTTAGGCACTCGCTGCTCGATTTTATACAATTGACACTGCTCGCACGACCGTACGAAATTTTTCACGTCATAGTACATGCCTCGCCAGTAGTACTCTCTCGCCACACGGTCGTATATTTTCTCGACCCCGAAGTGCCCAGCCGAGGGCTCGCAATGCGCATCTCGCATTACGCGCTCTCGGTGTTCTAGGGGCACAACGAGCCGCCAACCTTGCTCGCGATCCGTAATCGGGTCGAGAAGCTTATCAGTCGAGAATCGGTACAATATACCATCCTCAACCTTCCAAGTTTTAAACTTCTCCGGTCGAGCTTGCACGTCAATTATTCGTTGCAAGTACCATTCGTCCTCGATGATCTCGAAAGCGGCGACTTCGCCATTGCTTTCGTACATCCGAGACAACGCATCCGGGATATAGTGGGTATTACCCTTCCTATACACAATATCAAAGTCCCACTGCTGCATTTCAAGAACCCAACGAGCTAATCACCCAGCCGGGTCCTTTTTAGCAAACAGCTAGGTCAGTGCCATATGGTCGGTGACGACCACAAAATGCGTTCCCTCAATATACGGTCGAAATTTTTTAATTCTGAATAAAACTCCGGCACATTCGAGTTCCGAAACCGAGTAATTGCGCTCATGTTTGTTCAATATGCGACTCGCATAATACACGGGATGTTCGTGTCCGTCGTTGTCCTTTTGTACGAGGCACGCACCGACTGCGTCCGTGGACGCATTGCTATGAATGTAAAACGTTTTCGTGAAGTCGGGTCTAACGAACACCGGTGCCTCGGTCAAAGCTTTCTTTAGTCTTTCAAACGCTTTTTGCTGATCCGTCTCCCAGTGCCATCGCTGATCTTTCTTCGTTAATTTCGTAAGTGGGACCTTTAATTCGCTTTCATGCGGAATAAAACACATGTACCATCCTACCATACCAAGGAAGCGCCGAAGCTGCTTGACATTTCGAGGCGCTGGGTATTCTAGAACAGGCTTGATTCTATCGGGATCCGGCCACAAACCCGTACTATCCAAGCGATAACCCAAATACATAACTTCCAAACAACCAAATTCGCTCTTCGACACGTTTATCTCTAAGCCTGCCTCTATCAAACGTGTGAGAGCTTTCTCTACCCAAATTAAATGTTCTTCGTAAGTTTCTGTCACGATAATTACGTCATCTAAATACTTAAACACGTGCGGCTTGAACTCCGGTCCGAACAATTTATCCATCAACCGAGTGAATGTTGCCGGCGCATTAACCAACCCAAAAATGATCACGCAGCACTCAAACAGGCCCATACCAGGGATAGGAAAAGCTGTATATTTCCTACTATCCTCCGCTAAAGGAACCTGCATATAAGCGCTTTTGAGGTCGATTTTCGAGATATAGCGCGCGCCGCGCAAGCGATCGAGAATCGAGTCGACTCCTTGAATCGGGTATGCATCGATCTTTGTCCTGGTGTTAACAGGTCGCAGGTGGATACACATCCGATTCGTACCATCTCCCTTCTTCACTATCACAGGCGCACTGCTCGTTCACGATGCTCGTTCGCACTCGCATTCCGCCCAACCTGCACACTCTCACGCTCTACTTCATTCTCACACTCATTCCAATCGCTCTCTCTTAGCTTGTAAAATCTGACTTGGAAAGATTTCCACCAATCCTCATCATTCTCGGCATAATTGCTCGTTTCAATCACACTGTATTTCCTCATAGAAAATGCTCCATTACGCATGCTATTTTTATTCACCGGCACCGATTTTCCTGCTGTATCCGCGACTGACTCGATTGGTTCGGCAACAGAGCTTTGAGCTCGTAGTTGTTCCTCCTCTACTTTTCTCGTGTCAACCGCCCGATTATCGTTTACGCAGCAGAACCCGCCGGGCTCTCGTGTTCCGCTTACGCGTTTCCCAACGACTGTTGGACGCGCTTACAGTTTTCACAATTCTGCGCATTCGCATTTTGTGCGCCACATTTTGAACACGTCTGAGCTGTTGGGGGGTTACTATTGCAACGATTAGCATAATGATTTACCCGATGACAGCGATAGCACCTGGGCTCGCCCGAATTCCGATTATCACCGTTACGTCCGTTATTGTAGTTATTATTATTGTAATTATTATTCTGAAAGCCTGCGCTCGGACACTGGAACTGCTTGTGTCCGCGCCCGCCGCATTTACGACACGTGATAGTAAAATTCGGTGCGTTCCCCGCGCTACCGCCGTTAGCGTTTTGAGGTGGGTATCTCCGGTCATTTTGTTGAGAAGGTGCGGCATTGCTTAGCGGTGTAGGTTGTGAATTCGCAACTGCCACCTCACCAGAAAACAGGGGAGCCTTCTGTTGAGTGACATCGCTATCAGTTGGCTTCTCATCTTTCTGGCTGCTCGCTTTCGCCTTGCCGATCTTCTTTTTCCCACTCTTCTTATTTTTACTCGCGCATTCCACACTTGCTACCTGACCTGCACCAGAGCTACTCTGTGCCGTACTTTCCCCGGGATTTACACTTTTCTTTATTTTGCCGCTATACGCAGCCTCGGGAATGAGAGCTTCTTCCTTCGGAGGAGAAGGTTTGTAACGCGCGTCTTTGTCACGTTGACGCTCGAATTTATCACCCCACTTTCTCAAATCACTCATTGAATGGATCGTTTTTCCCATAATAAACCCACGCAGTTTCGGGTAAAAATTGTTCTTTATCAGAGTCAATTGTTTTTTCGCGGAAGGAGCTGATCTAATCTGATTAACAATGTGAGTGAACATTTTGATATAAGTACCAATCGGTTCGTCCTCCGCCTGTGTTCGCCTACGAAGCTCCTCGTACACGTCAAATCGATCGAGCTTCGGGCAAAACTGCAGGCGAAAATCTCTTTCAAAATCAGAGAACGAACCCCAGTTCCTTTCGGCACTATCGTACCACAACGTTATACTCACCTCCGTAAAAACCGTGGACAACGCCGGTAACATCTCATCGTCTACCAACTTATAATAATCTTGACAATTTTTTACTCTTTTCAAAAATTGTTCCGCTTTTAAGCCCGTTTCACCTGTGAAGGTTACTCTCCACAGGTGCAACGCGCTCACCGCATCGGCCGGTTGTCCGTTTATATATTTCCGCTACTCTATCTTTGGTTTCTCTTCCTTTTTCGATGTACCCACGAGATCCGCAAACGATTCATTCAAAGACTGATTTTTCTTTTTACCGCCCTGTTCTTTATTATCATTAGGGTTCGATTTTACTGTGACGTTTTCCTCAGCGGCCTCCTCCTCGTCCGAAAAGATGTCACTCTCGTTGACTACCTTTTCTTTACTTTTATCATCCGGTTTACCATTCACATCATTCTCATTCGTTTTAATATCTTTCACACCCCGATGAGACTCTTCCGCGACTCTCGTGGGGAACGCGTGCTGCCTGCTCCAATGCTCGATCCTGACTCTGTACTAGAGAGTGGCGTGCTCCTTTCCCTCTCTCCGCTGTTGCCTTCTTCCTCTCCGTTGCGCAGGTAATGGTGTGGAATAAGCTGAATGGGCGCCTGAGTCTGGGTGTGTTCGTATCTGCTGTCAGACTCGTCAGTTCTGTGTCGTGTGCACGCGCACAGTAAACGAGGTTTAGCTGCCGCGGCAAGGTTCGAATGAGATGAGTGGCTTGCTTTTCGATTTTTGATGAAACCACCCACCGCAGTGCCCCCCCTCAATCTCTTCGATGCATGGAAAATGTTTGAGAAGAGATTGAAAAAAGTGGTGGTGGTTTCTGCTCCTTCAGTTGTCTTCATTCCGGTCTCGCAAGCTCGCTCTTTGATCTCTGGATTCTCCTTCTTTCGCCAGATCGCTGGACATAGTAGGGCCGGAGACTATCGGAGTGAAAGACGCCTCGAAGTTTAGTTGACTCATCTTCCAACCTGAAAGTACATTCACGAAACATTCTTGCTACCACATAGGGGCCCTCATATACGGAGAGAAATTTCGAGAGTAAACTGAAGTGTTTTCCCAAGATTATCAATTTAAATGAAATAGGATTATCTCAAATAAATATTAAAACGTTAAAATCAACAAGAACAATTAATAAGAGTGAATGTAAATGATCCGAGTAAAATGGTAGGCCTTAACTCCTCCCCAGTCTATATCGTTGTCCAAAAGAGTAGATCTAAACGTAACCAAATATCTTGGACATGTAACCTTACGATCTAAAACTACACAATAACTTTCAATCCTTGACTTAACACTAACATAAAACAAATTTTTCAGACAAATCTGAGAAATCAATGAACAAAAATTCTTCAAGCCGATTTTTCTAATATCAACGCCTCTTATCCGAGATAGGCATGCTAACTTTGTTACAGAACTCGAGTTCAGCCTAGCCATATCGCGGTGAGTCGAAAAATGTGGATTGTACTCCAAAGAAGGTTGTATTGTTTGATGATCATATACTTTAATATTATTGATTGAGATACTCTTTAGAACATTTATAAAGTTACAACCAGCAGCAATGATTAGATTTAGATGTGTAAGATTTGTGTTACTGTCAATCAATGCTGATTTATTGCTTGAATTTAAATTAATATGCAGTCTATTTGCGAAACTCAATAGTTTATTTTTCAAAAAACTTAGAAACTCGTAAGAATCATAACTTTTGTTTAAATCATTCAGATCTAATACTAAAAATAAATTTTCAGTTGGGGTATAAAAAGAAATTCGAAGACTCTTGATAGGATTGAATTGGCAACATTTTTGTGGAATAGGAAAATAATCTATATCGCCACTATCATGTATAGTTCCATCCGCAAATTCTAAATAGTCTGCTTCTATTTTTTCTATATATGTCTCGATCATGTCAATTCCTAACTCGATTTGAACTATTTCTTCTAAAGGGTTATTCAAATAGCTGTATAGATGTTTATGGTTTTGTTCATCAACAATTTTAATGAGGTTATTTTTAATCGTCAACCAATCAGAATCAAGTGTGCCAACTACTGTAATTTTATGATTAATGTTCCAAATTATCGAGCTTTCATTTATTTCAAATATAGAATTTATACAAAGATCACTAACATCATAAGTGAGAGAGACTGTTTTGCTTTTATATGAGGGTTCAGAAACTTTTTTATCAACCGAAATTCTATTACTATCTGTGAAATGCTTATTATCATAACTTTCTGGAAAATCTTGAGCTTCTTGAAAACTCTTATTCAACCACTCATCAACAGGAGTGCCCACTGATTCTCTAGAAATGGCCTCATTATCATCAACTGACTGTAAAGATGGAGTTTCACGAGTGTCCTGACCAAACTCTTCGTCCACAAAACAATTTTCTAAATCATTCTTTTCTTGTTTAAAATCAGACCGATAATAATTATACTCCCACCAGAGGAATGAATCATTTTCAGCTGAATTAATATTGAGATCATTGTTTTCAGTGGGAACCACCCACATGCTAATTGAGTAAGGATCTTTAAAATAATTGACGTTGGATTTGAAATGTTTAAAGTCCCTTATATGTTGGAGCAGTTGATCTATATTTTGTATCTCTAAATCACAAACTGAATTATAGAACTCTGTATCAAAGTGTTGTGCTAAACAATCCACTATCTCAAATTCATTCATATGACGAGGGTTAGCTTTAACGTAATCGTATAACTCCAGAATATAATCGCATTTATTTATTTCACTATGACGATTGTATTTACCGTATAATAATTCATTACAAGATTCATATGAGCTGGCTTGCCTATTATAATATAATTAAGAGAGCTTGCGAAAAATCATCAAAGTTAACGAGGCAATCTTCAATTGAATGCCACCATTGAAAGCCTTGCCCTTTCAAGGCGTAATCTAATTAAATAAATAATATTAGAGATATTGTAAAAACTAACGTATGCTTCTAGATGGAATAAAACACAATGAGGACATTCTGAGTTGCCCCCCGCAAACCCCGGTAAATCCAGCTCCATGGTGCAATCTCCGCGTTGTTCATTGAGTATTAATCCAGATATAGTTAGTGAAATTCAAAAACAAACACCACTTGAACAAGTGAACGTTCATATACATAAGGACACATGCTCATAACCGACGACCCTCTTCAATAAACACAGTATAGAAGCATTACGAAACCATAGTTAGCATGACCTCTCATATATTTTGATTCGAATTTTATTTATAAGCCCGAATTAGTAGCTATGTGACTTTTCGCTCGTTAGACAGAAAATTTACAAACACCTTTGTTCAAGACTTGACTTGAGTGGCTTATGTCGTCACAATCAAAACATGATTTATTGGTCCCAACCCGCTAGCTTTATCCCCGCAAGGTTATTGTGCCTTTACGAGAACTCTCTAGAATTTATTGCTCGGCTATTTCTCGAGTACGCCCGTGAATGTTTATCTAACTTTCGAAGAGACAAGCATAACAAGTACACAGTACATACTTAAAATAAATTTGTAAATTCACGTTTACACAGACTCATCCAAGCAAAATTTTACGCAGGAAAAAAGAAGAATATTATCAACATACAAAAGTTCGTGCAACTTTCGCATAGATATATACGCACAAACCAGAGAACGGAAAAATCTCAATTTGACCTCTTATTTCTTTCCCCGAGTTTCACCTCTCTTAGAAGAAAAAAAAAGAAGAGGAGAGAAAAAAAAAACAATTGCACATGCCTTTACTTCGAAACTCTAAAAAAAAATTTTAAAGCAAGAAAACAAAACAGAAAAGACTTCTCAGTTTCTCTTGAGAAGCACAAAATTCAAAACTCAAAACATAAAATTTTTTGTAAAATCTTAAACAAACAGAAAAATTACTTCTTTTTTCTTTTATTCAATTGACTTACTCACTCAAACCAACTCAAAATTTCTTTCTCTTATCTCAGAATTTCCAGTGGACTCAGAGCTCGTGTGCCCGTGACCTTTACCCTGAAATGCCTCGCTGAAGGTACCACACATTTATTTTCCCACCTTTTGCACGCATCCTGGTAGGATCGCCATTTTGCAGTGGGTAATTTCTTGCCAAGTGCAAAAATGCCCACTCTACAGATTCATGGGACTGATTTTTGTGGTCCCAGGATGCGTGCAAGGGTGGTGGTGGAGAAATAAATATGTGGATTTTCTGTAATTGAGTATTTTATGTATAGGTTTGATATCAATACTGTGACGAGGCATTAAAACAGCGAGAGTCGCTATGCCTCGACTGCGCTCTCTCTCGATCGAGCACGGCGGCCGGGCGAGTTGTGCATGTATAATACACACACTCACCCGTGCGCGCTG
>JAWWMK010042317.1:0-11465 GCA_035047105.1 Galeopsomyia nigrocyanea
ATATATATAAGTATCGCGTTGCCTCTCTTTCTCAACGTCAAATTTGAAGCGCACACCCGCATGTTATTATAATGCGCAAGGTTTCTTCACGCGCAGTGCAAAATATATCTCCGACTGGCTGACGTTGATGACCCATTCGGGTTTTTTTTAAATAAGCTTGTAAGCTTGCGCGCGATATCTTTATATTGTATCCAAGTGCGCGCTGAACAACGGTTTTTACGCGTTTTATATGGATATTCGATGTCTCTTCATGTGGAGCTTATAGGTAGGCAGATGCGAAAGGTGAAATTCGTATCGCGATGTACTTTATTGCGCGAAAAAAACTAAATATCGATACTCTTTTTTTTTTCGTATAGATAGAAATTGTTTCGTTGTATACATCTTGAACAGGCGTGAAAGAAGAAAAAGCATGACAGAAGTGCTGAGTGACTCGTTCGCGACTGTTTGTACAGTCGAGATAAGAGTCTTGAACTATTTAAGTGATTCCACACGACTCGAGTGAATATAAGCGTGCACTTCCTACTATAGCACACTTGGGGCGTGTGTGTGTGTGTGTTAAACTACGCTATATGCATTGAGCTTTGAGCGCGCATTGTGTGGAATACTATTTTTACGGGAATATAAGACGCCTAAATTAAATAAGCAAACTACTGCCTGCTACTGCTGTCGGGTTAATGGACCGAGAGAAGATTATATGTTTTTTTTAAATGTTTCCATAGACCATTGGACTTCTTTTTTTTTTTTGTATCTTGAATTCGTTACTCCCATTTTCACTGCATTGCGTATAAAATAGCCGCGCGCGCGGTCGATATTGAGTTTTGACACGCGATGCCCACTACGCGAGTACTATAAGTATACTAGTTCTATCGATTCGCATAAATTTCAAAAATAACGCTGCATTCGCATGCAAATCAAAATCGTCGGGGAGGAGCCACAATTGCACGTGGAACAATTTAATTCGAATTTATGGTAAAAAAAAAAAGCTGATTTTGATTTTCACAAAGGCCACTCAAAAGTAAAGTGCGTGCGGTACGCATGATCTTTTGAATTTTTCAAAAGAGGTCGAGTGAAAAGGTTTGAGGAAGAGTTTAAAAAAGATGAAAGAGCATAGGCAAAAAAGCCCTAGGGGGGGAACGGGAGAGCTTTCCAAGTGGCTGCCGCTAAATTTGAGACTTGATCGTCGCCTTCCGCCAAAACGACGACAGCGCGAAAGAAAGAACAATCGGCTTGTCAACGATATAATGACGACGCTTCTAATTGCTCTATTCCTATAGCTGCTTTGCGCGCGTTGACACTTTTTTCCTTCTCTTCGCTCTTTTGTTCTTTTACTGCCGCGTTTCCGCTTGTAAATATTGTTCATTCTTGAAGTATATGGCGTTGGGGATGAAAAAAAGGAAACGTTGTTTTTGCACGCGAAGTTTTATTTCCAGGGTGTATACCAAGCGAGGCGTGAAGAGTTCTTTTGTAAAATTTACAATCGTTTTTTTTTTTTTTTGACGTAAGTTACTAAACTAAATACTGAGGTATGAAGGATCTATAAACAAAAGGAATCTACAATGTGCGATTAAATTTGTGTGAGAAGGGCATCTACGAATATCAACCAGGTGAGTTATACGAATAAAAATCAAAGTGCTCTCAAAATATACAGCCTACGATAGCAAAATGAAAAAAAAAAAAGAAGAAGAGATCTAATCATCTATTATATTGGAGCAAAATACATGACGCTTGACAACAATGACGTTCAGTCGACTGAATATTGCGGGAAAAGCAGGCGCTATTATGTATATATGTATATCGATGGGATGTGAGAGAGAGATTCGATCGTAAAATTACCAGGATTATCGGAATTCCTATTACTATCAGTAAACTCGAGCGCCGCTGCCATAATATCTATTCATTATATCGACACACCAAGAAAAATAAAAAAAGGAGCAATATCAAAAAAACACTAATGTATTATATAGAGACTCTCCGAGAGGATGGCGACGTCGTTGATACAGAGGTTAGAGTCTCTTTCTCTCTAAAGGTGTAGTATATAGGTATGTTTGGTGAACGCGGCGTTGTGTATTGACCGGCGCCGTTGCGGCGACGCGCGCGCGAGAAACACAGAGAGAAAGGGATACCAATTGCGAGGGCAGGATGAAACGATATGTTTTTATTTTTTTTTTATTTTTGGCGGTTCTCGAGAATTATTATTGTTCGTCATCGCGAAATCTTTCGTTGTTTTGATAAATTTGTTGAAAATAATTTACTTACAAAGAGTTCTCTGGATCATGATGTTCGAGGCGACGTAAGAGGCGGCGAACGGATAACTATACAACTTGGAAATATACGAAATTGTAAATACCTCTCAGGTGTGCTACTGCTGTGTGTATGTGTGTGTGTGTAACGCGCGCCGCGTATACTCCTGTGTTTGTATACAACTGCCAGGTATATGTATATGTATGTAGCATCTGCTCGGCAGCTGACGAGCGAAATTTATATTATAACTATCTCGACGCGCCAAATGCGAAGTAGATCGAGAGAGCGAAAATGTTGCTCGTTGTGGATTTTCAATTTTATGATGATAAATTATTCGTTAGAAATGGAAAATTCGTTTGTATTGAGTATAAATTGGTAACAATCGATTTTTCTTGCTTGAAAAAATTACTCTTTTTCGAAGAATGTGGTTTCGATCGATTGTTTCTCGAATTTAATATCAATTTTGCAAAATAACAAAAGCTGATAAAAGTCATATTATCGTATAGTATATACCGACACAGTAAATTCGAATTTTGTTCCGTACTTGTTCACCAGATGCCGTACAATTACAGCCGCAGTCGCGCGATTATAAAACGACCAAAAGAGCGCGCTGAAATCAGTCTTAATTTAGCGACAAAACTCGACTTATATTTCTCTTTATTGTTACCGGTCAAGATCAAGAGTAACATCAATTACAATCGTGTCAGTGCAGAGTTTAAAAAAAAAATTCAAATCTAGTCTTCTACTTTCTTCGATAAATTTCACGGTGTGTTAGAATTAGGAATGTGAATCGAGATAAATTGTAAATAATCTTCATTATAATTTATGTAAGGTTCTAAATTAACATTATATAATTAGATTCGAATTTATTGATCGAGCGCACCGATTAAAGTAGGCCAATGAAATGTTTTTATTGTTGATAACCTAAATTTAATAGTGGCGGTGAACCAATAAAATTCACAATTACCCAGCAATTCTTTGTTCGACAGATCTTTATAAATATTTACTTTACATCAAACTGTAAAAGGTAAAATTAACAAACCTGTACATGTTCTGCATCTGATGAGTTATTATTAAGTATTTATCACTAACGCCCGTGAAAGAGTGCAGTAAATATATTTTGAATTATTCTAGCTCCATTTTTCTAAAACAACACAAAATGAAAAAAAAATTAATTGGTAACCCTTTTGAATTTCAGCGCTTTATGACGTCAAAACCACGAGACCATACGATTGGATAGAGTGCGTACCAATCGACAGGCAAAATTCAATTGATCAATGTCTCGAGCCGCCAATCATCACCCACTGGATACCCCCCATACATTCTCTCCTACATTGTGATTGCCATGCTGTTGCAATTTCACGTCTCAGCAGCTCGCCTCGTCAGCTGATAGTGTGTAGACCCTATTTTCAGCGTGGAGTACGCGACACTGATTTTCGTCGACGAAAAAGGAAAAAAAAATGTTACCTGCTGCCATTCACATACCCAGGTCGAACGTCGTCAAGGCGAGCACGAGGCACACTGCCACCTTGTTTCTGTTTCATGGTTCAGGTGAGAAATAATACAAACCGGTTTTTTGAGATTGTAAAAAGTTTTGCTAATATACATCTAGCGCTTTGATTTCGCTTTGTTCGATTAAGGAAGCTGTGGCGAAGATTTGAAACAATGGCTGGATATACTTAACAGGCATGAGCTCAAATTTCCGCATATTAAAATTGTTTATCCGACTGCGCCTATTCAGCCTTACACTCCGAATGGAGGAATGGTAAAGTTATATTTTTACTAACATTCGAATCTTCAGATATTGATTATTGATATTCTACTCAAATGGCATATTTCCCTTTGGATTATCAGTAGTATTATCAATCATCTTTGAATATTGAGTGGTTTTTATTTATTTTTTTTTTTTTCGAAATAAATAAGTATTTTTAAATAAACAATGAACAAATAGCCGAGTCATTTTGTAATGTTATTTTTTTATTTCATAACATTGCGGCTTCTTTCCAAATTTTCGAAACTGCGTTTATTTATTTTTTTGTAAGTTGCTAGTAGCAAAGTCAAGCTAGATAATTAATGTTATTTTTTTAAGTTGATATTACTAGCTAAGTAGCTGGAAGCACCCTCAAATTTTTATATGTTGTTGGATTAGATGTTACTCAACATCTAATCCAACAACGTTATTGTTTTAACTTTTTCAACTGACATGTCGATTATTGGATTCTTTACTCCGTGTTTCTCTCCTGTGTGACGTATTTTTTCAATGTATCAGTTTCGCAATCGCGAGCAGACGCAGTTACATTCCAATTAAATTATTTATCAAAAGAAAAAGTCAATCAATAAAGCAATTACGCTGTACAATGTATCGACTTTTATAAAATCGTTGCGCTTTTGCAGATACGAGATAATTAATAAATTGTTTTTTTTTATTTGCAGCCAAGCAACGTTTGGTTCGACAGAACGAGAGTTTCCATCAGAGTTCCCGAAGTGAAGGCTTCAGTCGACCTCATGTGTGAAAAAGCTTCTGATCTCATTGATAAAGAAGTCTCCGACGGAATACCACTGAATAGGATAGCAGTCGGAGGCTTTTCAATGGGCGGCTGCTTGGCAATACATCTCGCTTACAGGTATCAAAGATCCATTGCTGGTTGTCTAGCCATGTCTGGCTTTTTGAATAACGAGTCTTCCGTCTACGAGGTAACGTTCACTTTATTTTTTTCCCCTTTTTGAATGTGAAATTGGAATGATAATGATTTCTTTCTTTTTTTTCAATTGCAGTCATTGAAAAATGATAAGCCTAGTTCTCTACCGGAGCTTTTACAATTTCACGGTACTGCTGATGGCGTTGTCCCGTTCGAATGGGGAAAAACTACGTTTGATGCTTTACAAAGTGCTGGTGTCAAAGGAAAATTTTTGACGTTGGAAGGTGCCGATCACGAGCTCGTTCAAAGTGAATTGAAGTTTGTTAAAGACTGGCTTTTACAGTTATTACCTGATAATGTTTTCGAAGAATCTAATAAATAGATTTTTTTACTAACATTAGAACAATCTCATCGCCTTAACGAATTGAAAGTAAATGCAGGTTTTTTCGTAAGATTTTTATTGATAAGTAGTACATATTTGTATATAAAGTATGAAAATTGAAAAATGTATTTTTCTATCGAGTACATTCAGTGTACTAAGAACTATTTTTTTCAGAATAAAAAATATTTTTTGATTTTTACTTGTTGAATTGTATGTCTCACGTTTTTCTGTAATCCACGACGTAATTTCCTTTCTGTACAAGCATGCGTTATTCAAATTAATTTAAAAAAATTTATGAAATTCCTGTATATACCCCTCAGTGAATCACTTCGATTTTTTACTACTACCGTTCTAATTTGAATAGAATGGATTTGAAATTCAAATGAATAAATGTAGAATGCATTTTGGACATACATCTAAAATGGAAATATGACATGCTTTTTTTAGTTCTTACGAAAGCACAAGATAGTAACATATAAACTTGACTGCATTTTGAAAGATTAATTATTGTACAAAAGCAAAAAAATCATCATTTCAAAATTTAAAACTCATTCTACATTAGTAAGGTCATCGACATGACAGTCAAACAATTTTATGTAACAATATTATTATTATCATGACATATTTAACAGTAGCCAATCACGTTGATTACACGATATCAAAATATTGACGATATTGCGTAAAAGATACTTTACAAAATAGTCGTGTAACGGAACTAAAAATCTGTTGAAAAACCGCTTTTGTTATTACAACAATCGCAAAGGCGAAAAAATTTCCGTATTACAGCAACTCATCCGGATCAAAGGCGCAAAAAATTACGCAACAACAAATTTTCATTTCAGTAAACATCTCAAGCAAAAAAAAAAAAGACAGACAGACTAAAGTACACAAATTAAAAGTGCACTTTTTCAAAAACCTTTATGAATCTTCCTTTAAAACCCCAAGCAAAGCCCACAGAAAGTACACAAGCTCATCAAAGCGATCCACGCGCGAAAGAAAAAAAAAAGCGCGAAAGTCTATACATCTAAAACGTAAAACTGTCGGGGATAGTCGCGTGCGCTGGCGCAAAAAGCTCTCCCCACCCCTGAATGTTACAAGAGAGTCGCGAGTCGAGAGTCGACCAACCTAACCCGCGTGTTTGCAAGAGCGCGTCGTCAGTGTTTCGGATGCGTCCCGCGCGTTTGTACACAGCATTAGATAAAGGCAGATGACGACAACGTTGGCGGTACAGGCAGTTCAACCCCCGTCGCAAAACACAGCAGCAGTAGCAGCAGCTGAATAATACAACGACGATTTCACGGCCTGACCTCGACCCCCCCCCCCCTCCCCCTGCTGCTGCACCTCGGCCCAGTCTAAACTCAGTCGCAGGTGTATATCGAGTCATGGCCTACACGTCGATGGCCCTTGTCGTCAAGGTACATATTACCCATTGTTTCTATCCATCCCACTCTCTCTCTCTCTCGTTTTTGTTTCTTTGTTCGCTGATGCTATACTGCATGCGATGCCACGAGAGAGAGAGAGAGAGAGAGAGAGAGAGAGAGAGAGAGAGAGAGAGAGAGCTTTAAAGCTCTTTGACGTCACTATAACCGACTAACTCGCGATGGGGGTGTTGCTTCTTTTTTTAAAAGTATTTTATTTTTTTAATACCTCGTGCTGACAATTCAGCAGCATCTCGAGCGTATATACCATGTCGTCCGAGCTGATTTACGACCCTCCACGCGCGCGTTCGCCTGCAGAAACTTGAGTAATTAAACAAGTGTCGCGCGCTACTCGCGCGAGAATTTAATCTCTTACGGCGATCGATGCGCGGCTTCTTTTTACAAGATTAATCGAGGCTTTATTATCTTCTTTTTGTTGTTGTTGTTGTTTCGGAGTCGATCTAATTGTAAATTCATGAGTTGTGTTATATTAATATGAACATCGATTGCTCTTTGTTTGCAAGCTCATTAATCGACCCGAGATACGAATGTTTGCTGTCTATAACGGCATATAAGCTCGTCCCCCGTTTTTGAATTATTCATCGAGCAGACACGCGCTCTCTCCTCGCGACAACGACGACGACGCTACGGGGATGGTTTTATTTTCAAATATTTACGTGGAATTTTCAATGCTCGCACGCCTTGGACTGAAAGTTCTCTCTCAGTTTTTTTTTCTCTCTCTCCGCGTATAAAAGTATAATATTCGAAAAGAAGTTTCGCGCGTGTTTCTGTGAGAAGGGTCGAAAAGCCATTTTTATTATAACACAGGGATATAGCCGTTCGTGCATAATGTAAGGCGGTTCGCGCGCCGAGAGACCGTTATACTGCGACCCGAGATTTCGCGAAGAATCGAGGGCGTGTACTAGGATTATGGAAAATGTTTTTTTTTTTTTGCTTCCGTGAAAATAATATAATGCTAAAGTTTATTTTCGAACCGAAAGAAAGGAGAGAGAGAGAGAGAAAAAAAAGTAATCCAATCGGCGTGCGAGAACTCTCGCGATGAGATTTTGTTCGGAAACTAAATTCGCACGGCTAAAAGTTATAATGCGAAACGAACAAAAAAAAAGTATCCACACACGTACTGTTTTAATTAAAACATTCAAGTTCACGACGAAAGCTTTCGTTAATGTATATATATATGTATGTATATACGCACACGCGAAAAGCTTACTTGCGCGCGCGCGTGCCCCGATGAACTCGTCGATAAGCGTAACAAGTGCGCTTGCCTACAAATACACAGCTAATTGGCCAATGATGCAATTTGAAATTCCAAAGAGAGAGAGAGAGAAAGAAGGAGGCTAAAAGGCGAAGTAAGCTTGGTCACGCACGTTCCATACCATAGTAGAGTGTAAGCACATACACATATATACACGGTATACTCTCCTAAAACGTCGATGCTCTACTTTTGCAACGACAGAGGGAGGGAGAGAGAGAGAGAGAGAGAGAGAGAGAGAGAGAGAGAGAGAGAGAGAGAGAGAGAGAGAGAACCTTTGGCCTTATCAGCTCTGCTCTCTCTCTCTCTCTCTCTCTTTTCCTCTCGCGAATAAAATAAGACCCTCGTTGGATAAAAGAGGAGGAGGAGGAGGCGCGCACACAATTCGCATAATTGCAGACGCTCGCGCGATTCGCGCGGATAACGAGCGAATTTTTTTTTATTCTTTCTTTCTTTCCTGCACTTGATGCCTACTCTTCGCTTGATCCTTTTCATATCGACGATGAAAATGGGAACGAGAGAGAGAGAGAGAGAGAGAATTGCGCGCGATGGCTATTTTTTTTTAGATTTCATTTTTAATCTCGACTTTGCCGCGTGTGGATGAAATTCGTTATTTATATAAAATTCCGGAATAAAAAAAACAAAAGATTTCGCTAATTAAAATTCGCAGTTTTAGTTGCGACGATAATAATTCGTGAAAAAAAGAATTTCCTCTAGCTTGAAATTACATTTATGATATTGTCCTGAAAGTTTTTTTTTCTTTTTGCTTTTTTTTCTCATCCCCACATCCTCGACATTTTTACGACGTTTTTATAACTATAACACAGGGTACTGGTGGCGGTTGGTGGTGGTGTTGCTAAATTTTATTGCCGGAAAAAAAAAAGGTATCCAAGCGTATAAGAACTTAAGCGCTTTTTCCTACCGTAAAAACTGTTTATACTCGTCCGCCCGTTAAAGTTAATCTTGGTAACATCCGTTTAATACCCCCGAGTCCTCTCTTACATTTTTTTTTCTCTCTATTGCGTCTTCGACTTAACGAATAATTCATCGCGGAGCAGACGCAAATCAAAATAATCGTCGCGAGAAAATAACCAACCCTCCTTTCAGCCAATTAAGCGCGAATTTCCGTCGTCGTCTGCTATTGTGTGCGAAAATAAAAAAAAAAGAGAAAAGAAACACACACAGCTCGCATTACATAGCCAGAGGAAGAAAGAAAAAAAGACAGAGAGTGCGCGTACAAAAGAGTCTGGTCTCTTTCTCGCTTTACCCTGTGTAGAGAGGGGAAATTGAATTTGCCAAGCGACAAAAAAAAGTGCGAGAGAGAGAGAGAGAGAGAGAGAGAAAGAGAGCAAGCGTCGCTGCTATATGTATATCCTACCTTAGAAGCGAGAGAGTAAAGGTAGGGGGGAATCAAAATGAGGCGAAGTCTCGAAGAGCACAAGCTTGAATCGTCAGTTTGCCGCTGACTCTCTCGCTACGCGCATCGTAAAAAAAAATTTTGTGATTACGTGTCTGTGTGTGTTTATGTGGCAAAATGCCGGCAGTGATTGATTTTCTTTTTATCTGCGTGCTCCTATGAGAGGATATGTTGTTGTTATCGCTCGTACAAACGAGGCTTTTCATCAATCATATATAGGTACATATATATTTTTTTTATATTCGTGTTTTATCGCGTAGTACATGCTTCACTGGCTTCGAAGTACATACAATGCCAATTTATATCGCATTGTCCCGCGAAAAAAAATAATAAAACACGATGTATTATTACTTTCCGAATAAAAAAGAAAAGGTTCGTTTATTTATAAAAAAAGAAGCATCATTATAACTCGAAGGTGTTATATATTTAAGTCAATCGATCGCTGTTACAGACAATTGCTTCACCCATCGGCGTCTTATCACTTTCTCTCTCTCCGTATATGAAATTGAAAAATTCTTGAAACACATCGAATGCTCTCTTATTAAAAAAAAGCTTTTCTCATTTTCTTTTCTTTCTTCACAGGTGAACGTCAGTAATAAACGCAGTAGTCGAGGGAGTAACAACAACATCGGCAGCAGCTTGTTATCGACGATGACAGGGTAGATGCCCAACAACCGTCATCATTTACCCAAGCGTATTCGCGATCCTCGGGGCACGCTCGGGGGGGATTCATCTAAACCTCACCCAAGGTACGTTATAAAATGGAAAATCGAATTTTATTCTCCAATTCTCGCGTTTTTTACTTTGTCATGGAAAAAAAAGCAAAAAGAAGCTTTCCGTTAGACCGGATTTATAAATAAACCGCGCTCGTCGCGCAAAATTAGTCGAAACGCGCCGTCGCGGTAGGTATAATGACGAAAGAGAAACTTCGATCATTATTTCGGAAGAGCGATTTTTTTTTCTCCTATTCGATTCTTTTTTTCGTTATATAACAACTATATAGACCTGGCGCCGCTTCGAGAATCGTAAAAAAAAACGACACTTTCACCGAGCAGCATACTAGCAGGTGTCCCGGGTGATGATTTGCGTGCGCTTCTATTTAGCGCGAAGACAAGACGTCGTGAAAAAAGAAAGATTCTTCGTAATTCTCCGGCGCTCGATTGTGTAATCCGTTTTGCGTGCACAGTGCACGCGTTTATTTCGAAAAAAGCGCCTGTCCCCCGCGATTACGAAGCGAATCTTAAGCTGTGCTGTCTCCGCTGTCGGATATCGATTACTTTGGGACTTTATAACGATGGGGAAAACCGAAGAAAATTATTATTGAGTCATTATCGTATTATGTAGTCGGCTGTATCTGCTGCAACATCTGTTATAAGGTAGATGAACTCACTGAAGTTTTTTTTTCTCTTTTTATTATTCATGAGAGAACGGCCGATGATAAATAGGAAAATGTTTAGTAGACAAAGATAAATATATATACTTTCCAATTAAGAGAATATAGAACGCGCTCCGAAAAAGTTTGTGTGCTAAACGACTACGTCATTATCATTTTTCAATTAAAGCGTTTAATTTAAGTTTAACTACCGCGCGGCGAGCACCGTAATGCGAAAAGACACAATACAAAACAGATCTAAAGCTCATTACCGAAAGTGCATCTCTCTCTCTAAGACAAAAGCATTCCGAAAAAAAAAAAAAAAATATATATATATATATATATATCGCAAGACGACAAACTGCTCCTGCTTGCCTGTTCTACGCTTCTCTTAATTAGAAGTCGCTCGTTTAATTGTGATTGATGAACGATGTTGAAATTTACGGTTCTACTATCTCGAGTGAGAGAAAGAGCGCGTGTGTATATATAGCTTTGTTTACTCGCGCGAGATCAGAATTAAAAGGGAAAGGCTGAAAAAAAAATCAACGAAGGGCAAACTAGTTTTTTTTTTTATATTTCTAACACCGATGTGTGTAATTGGAATCTTAAATGTGATGTGTGTGCACGACATACCGTGTGTATATGACCAATTCCACAAAAAAACTGCCATAACTTCGTTCGGGTTTTGGCAAATTAAAAACTCGGGGTTACGCTCGAAATTAT
>JAWWMK010042339.1:0-11463 GCA_035047105.1 Galeopsomyia nigrocyanea
ATTGATGAGGGGGGGGGGGGGGGGGTTTTTGATTTTCAAGATCTTTACTCGTCAATCTCTCTCGAAATCAGCCATACTTGTTCGTTGCTGTCAACTGATTTGGGGATGTCGATTCTTCGCAAAATTACATGCATGTACTGAATTGTTTACATTTACAGCCAAGAGGATGCTTCCGCGGCCAATTGAAGAAAATTGGAACCTGCTGGAGAAATGGCTAGAAGGCATCGTGCTTGAAGGTGTGACTGCTGTTATGCCGAGGTCGACACAAATCGAACCCACCACCATCGAGCATAAAGGTGCGAGTCCGAGTGGCAATGGAGAGATAAATGCCACCGGCGATGAGATGGCGAGCACGGAAGGTACCGGTACCACTGAAAATTCCAACAGCAGCGGAGAGAACGGTGCGACGGCGAGTAGTGACGAAGTCACCACAGAGCTCGATGGTGTAAAACAAGATCTTAAGAACGGTAAACCACCTCTGTCTTTAAAAAGTAGCACTCAAATAGGTAGTCTGGGGGATAAATATAAACAAGAAAATTTACAAAGATTAGAGTCTATTAAATCTAAGTTAGATCCCACGAAAAGTGACTACGACAATTTAATTGTAGTTCAAGAAATAATCAGCAAGCAAGGTGTGCAAATTGGTGAGTTGAAGGGCATTGTCTCCAAACTCACAGATATTTTGGAGGCAAACGCAAAAAAATACAATGATAATATTGATATTTTCAAAGAAGATCGGAAAAACTATGAAAAAGAAAGAAAAGAGTTAACTGAACAGTTGACCGCTACCAAAAATCAATTGTCTCTCCAAACTGAGTACAAAATGAGTAAAATGCGTAAATGGGTTGAAGAGTTTTGGGGATATGACGAAGGAGCGACGGATGAAAACAAACAAGGCGCGCATGTAAGTGAAAAGTCTCAACAAAAAATTAACAGTTCAACTACAACTAATATATCTGACAGAGGAGAGATTGTGAGTTTAATAGAAAGAGAAGTTAAAAAGGTTTTTGGCGAGAATAATAAAACTAACAATGATAATACAATAGATTGTGTGAAATATACTTTGCAACTTGAAATTCTGAATAAAAATAGCAATAATTTCAAACGAGACTATAAATTGAATAACACTATGAAACACGAACTCTTTTTGGACTATTTCTCTTCAGAATTAAGAGCAGGCAACTTATTGCATATAATTGACGGAAATACCGAGTTGAATAAATATGATAAAAAGGTTTTAGAGGAACAACAATTCAAAGTGAGAGATATCCTGATTAATCATTTAGATTTGAATTATCATTCTAAAATTATGAGTTTGAAGAATCCTACAGAAATTTTAAATAAACTTAAAGAGATCAAAAGGTGTGAAACCAATGTAACTTCTCAAACGACGAGGAAGCAGCTTCATAGCATGCAATACATATCGGGAAATAACTAGGCTGCGAAATTTATTGAACAATTCAAAGATACGGTAAGAAGTTACGAAAATACTTCAGGTGCGACTCCTCTGTCAGGCGATGAAAAGAGATGCGTTCTATAGCACTGTTATGGTATCAGTACCGTCAGTTCAACATCTCGATTTTCTCTCTAAAAAATCGAACAATGGAAAAGGCATTTCGTACGAAGAACTGAAAATTGTTGTTCTTCAGGACGAAGCTAATCGAGCCCATCAAAATACGTCGGCCCAACGACGTTCGGCTAATCATGTTTCGGTGAGAGGTACGAGAAGAGGGAATCCAGTCGAGCGTCAAACCCATTGTTACGAGTGTGGAAGTTATGAGCATGAAGCTCGTAACTGTCAAAACACAGGTCAAGAATGTCAGGAAAGATGTCCTAAAAATGCAATGATTTTGCACACATCGCAAGGTATTGCACTGCTGATGATAACAACCGAGGTAAATTCAACAACTTTCGTGGTTCTAGAGGTGCGTTTAGAGGTCAGGCTAGAGGTTTCAAAAGAAAAGCCGAAGGCGAATCCAAATGTAGCGAAAGTTCGAAAAGAGGAAAACCTAGGGAAGGTTTCAGAGGAAACTTTAGAGGAAGATTTAGAGGCAAAGGTAGAGGTGGTTACCGTGGTAATAGAGGTAGAGGTGGTGGTGTGAATCCAATGGCGAATCAACATAAAGGAGAAAATTCGTCATCCGGAAATAATAACGACAAAGGTGAGTGGGTATATGAACCGCTAAAATCCGGTTGCCATGATGCATCATTAATTTTAACTCCTGGCATCTCTGATGCGAAAGCTTTCATAACTCACACTTGCGGAGTAGGCTTAAATAAATATATTTCTAAGTTCATAGCGGATTCAGGTGCGACTGAGCATTTAACGAATTCGAAGTTGATTTTCAAATCATTTAATGAATCAGATCAGGGAGTCATTAAATGCGCTAATAAAAACGACTCGGCAGACTTAAAAACGGAGGGAGTTGGTAACTTCGAAATAGCTCTGAACAATGGAAAACAACTGATATTGGACAAAATAATATTGGCTGAAGTACTCAAGGAGAATTTATTATAATTACGCAGATTTGCTTAGATGGGTCTTGCGATTTACTTAGATAAGGAGAAAATTAATATTTTTGACCCACATTCAAAAGAATCACTAATTTCAGGCCTGTATAATAGTCCATATTGAATTATAGAATTGAATATAAATAACGACTGCCGTGATATAAGTTCTTCTGGAGTGCTCGATAGAAAAATCGTTGCAAATATCGGCGAATCTAATCCGAAAAGATACATGATTAGAAGTGAAACTGCAAAAATAAAAGTGAGTGAGAAACTAGAAAAAGAAACCGTTAAGGAAGTAGACGAGGAAAATAATAATGATAGTTCAGAGAAGATGAGTGATAATGAGACAGATGAGAGTGTAAAAAATGTATCAGAGACGAGTGAAAAGTCAGAAACTAAACCGTACGAAATGTCAAATTTCGATGTTACGATATGGGACAGGAAGATTTATAACGTTATCGACATGCCCATAGTAGAAATTGCCGACGTAGAGTAGCCATTCTCTAAAGAAAATGCAAAGTTCTATAAAAATAATAAAGCCTTACTGTGGCATGTCAGATTCAGACATGCTTCGGTTGCGTATCTAAAAGCATTGCAGTTAAAATTTCCCGAAAATAAAGAGTTAAGCAAAGTGGTGTTTGATAACTGTATTTTAGATT
Organism: Galeopsomyia nigrocyanea; assembly: GCA_035047105.1. NCBI lineage: Eukaryota > Metazoa > Arthropoda > Insecta > Hymenoptera > Eulophidae > Galeopsomyia > Galeopsomyia nigrocyanea. The sequence continues at coordinate 3,171 of JAWWMK010042339.1, forward strand.
GCGAGGTGTGTTATATATCTAAATTTAAAAGCTGCCTTTTAGCTCAACACGTACTCGGGCTACAGCGCCCCTTGAGTTAATTCATTCAGATGTAATGGAACCCATATCTCCAGCTTCCTATCCTAAAGCACACAGATATATATCTGTATTCATAGATGACTTTTCAAGGTTAGCTATGACCTATGCTATGAAGGCAAAAAGCGATACAGGTTACTGTCTAGAAATGTTCGTGAAGAGTGGACGAAACTTGTTAGGTTATAATGTGAAGGTGTGCTATCTTAGGTCGGATAAGGGTACGGAGTATACAGGAGGACACACGATAGAAGTCTTAAAGAGATTGGGTGCAGAACAACAACTTGCCCCGTCTGATATTCCTCCTCATTATGGTGTGAGTGAACGATTCAACTTAACTTTACAAAATAAAATGAAAGCCTACATGTACGATGCGAAACTCCCCGAACATCAGTGGGACTTGGCGATGAATGTCGCAGTGTATGCATATAACAGAACGCCTCACTCATCTAATAACATGATTACAACCTTGCATAAGTTCGCGCCTCATCATCACTATGATATCAGTGAAATCAAAAGATTCAGCTGTCTGGCCTACATAAAAGTACAAAGAAAGGTGGGACCAAAATTTAGAGCAGAAGGTAGAAGAGTCATATTAGTTGGTTACACACCTACGGGGTATCAGTTGTTAAGACCAGAGGACGGTAAAATCTATGAAAGTAGAGACGTTCACTTTAATGAAAAATTGGTTTACGGAGATAGATGTAAGAAAGACTCGATCTTAGATCTTCCGCCGGTTCAGGAAGATATAGACAAGACAAAATGGCTTGTTGAGTTCGAAAGTAATGAACAGAGCAATGAAGAAAGTTTAAAATCGGAGGGAGTGACTGTGCGAAAACGAGGGAGACCGAAAAAAACAGTTGAAACAGAACCTATCGATTATGAAGTAACTAGACTCAAAGAAAAATCTATCAATGATATTAGCGTCGCTGACTTAACTGTCAAAGAAGATTGGAAGGCGAGTGCTCTCTTTGCGTGCTCCTGTGAAGGTGAGTGCGAGGCAGAACTCGAAGACCGAATTGGAATAGAACGCAATGAAACTTATTACGCTCTGCTATGTGCTATACAATCTGATCCGTCAACATACTCAGAAGCCATGTCATGTAAGAAAAAATTAGATTGGACAAAAGCCATTGACCAAGAACTAGATTCTATAATTAAAAACAAAGTTTGGAAAATTGTAGACCGACCTGATGGCACTACTACGGTTGATTCAAGGTGGATTTCCAATCGAAAATTCACTGCTGAAGAGACTGTGAAGCATAAGGCGCGACTGGTGGTGCGAGGTTTTAAGGATAAGAGCTTATATGAACTGAGAGAGACCTATGCTCCAGTTTGAAGATTGCCATTGGTACGAATGGTCATAACATTGACCAACAAATATGTTTTTGATATGTGTCAAATGGACGTCAAGACCGCATTTCCAAATGGCGTTCTGGACAATAAAATTTACATGGAAATACCGGAAGGGTTGGGATATTCCAACGAAGAAAAGAAAAATAAGGTGTATTTATTGGAGAGAGCCTTGTATGGTTTGCGCGTGAGTCCAAAGAAATGGTACGATCGTTTTACTGAAGAAGTGCTTAAAATGGGCTTAGAAAATTCAGAGTTAGAATCCTGCCTATTTACCTGGCAAGACGGAGTGAGTTTGTTGCTCCTGCTGCTATACGTTGGTGACATACTGATGGTGAGTAATAATAAAAACAAAATGCAAGTAGTACAAGACAAATTGAGTGAGATCTTTGAGATGACAACCTTGGGTGAGCCTAAAGAATTCCTAGGAATCAGTATAAGGCGAGATAGGGAAAATAAAACCACAGTGCTGTGTCAAGAGAAGTATATAAATAAAATGCTCGAACGTTTCGATTTCGGTGACTCTAAACCCAAGAGCACTCCTACGGTTACAAATCAAGTGGCGAATCGTGAAAGAAAAATGAGGGAAACTGAATACGATGAAAATACGTTGGCCAAGACCGAAAGCCCTAAAAATGTTCCTTACCGAGAGGCCGTGGGCAGTCTAGTATACCTGGCAGGTGCGACAAGGTCAGATGTTTCTTATACAGTAAATGTGCTGAGTCGCCATCATTTAGATCCGAAAGAAAGTGACTGGGCAATGGTTAAGAGAGTATTCCGTTATTTTAAAGGTACTAAAAATCTAGGTCTGAGATATAAAGGTCAGTCTGATAATCTGGAAGGCTATGCAGATGCCAGCTTTGCAGATTGTAAAAATTCATTGACTACCTGTGGTTTCCTGATCACATTATTTGGTGATACTGTTCATTGGCGAACTCACAAGCAGACATACGTAGAACTTGCTACTAAAGATGCTGAGTATGTTGCCCTGTGTGATGCAACTAATGAACTGTTGTCTACTTATAACTCTTTGAAACTCATTTTGAGTGATCATGAATCTCTGCTACCTATGATGTTGATGTGTGATAACAGAGCTGCCACAGCGACGGCTGAAACTAACGGTGGAAATAAAATTCGACATATGGTACAAGTTAAAGAGCATTTTGTAAAACAGTGGATAGCGTTGAAATATATCCAATTGATATGGGTTCAATCTAGGGAACAATTAGCTGATTTATTCACAAAACCTCTGGCGCGTGACTTACATTATGAATTGGTGCGGAAAATTTTAAATATTGATGAGAAACTTTAATATCATGCATTTGTATTTTTCAGATAGACACTAGAGGATTAAATAATAAGGTGCGGGTGCGATAAGGAGAGTGGTACGATATTATAAGAAGATCAGGATGCAAGCGGTCGGGAGGGAGTATTAAGTCTATGAGAGCAACCACATCCATGCCTGCTCTGTCTCTCCCCCACTCTTTGAGGCCTCCCTGTGGGGCTGATCGCGGCGTGCGACAGTTAGTCCTAGTTGGTCACTCTTTGCATCAGCAAGCTCATAATAAAGGCGTGCTTTATTAACTCAGTAAACTATACTTTTATACTTTGATAATTCTCGTCCAGTTATTTCAATACACCTGTCCTCGCGCTCGTTAAATACATTGACAATTTTTAAACATTGAGATTTTTGGTCAATTTTTGACCTTAAATTTCCGATAACTTGAAAACGAAGCATTTTTCAAAAAAACACCAAGAGTCAAACAGTGTTTCTTTTTGCCTAATTTACCTAAAAAGTCGATTAGCATAACGATTTTTTCAATTTTTGCAATTTTGCAAGTTTTTAGTTAATAACAAATTATTTTTCATCGGGATGACAAAAAATTATTGAGGTTTTTTGTTCGGAACAACATAATGAAATGATCCCAATTGCATTTACCCTTGCGTTTTGCAGTGGTCGGTCCACTCACTTTTCTGTGCATCTTTTTGAGGGTGCGCCACTCGCCTATAGCCGGTCGGTTCCCCAGCGGCTTGAAAAGAACCCTTATAAGATACAGCTTTCTATAAGCATCTCCAATATGATAGAAAAGTTTGCAAAAGCTCAAAGAAGAAATAATATTTCTAATCGGCCAAACGTTTCGTTCTGTATATACTTTGAACTTGAATAAAACTTTTTTTATTTATATAAAATTTTTTTTCTAGTGGTTACCCATACGCTCTTCTGCCTGAAATCTTCGCATAAATGGACCTCGACGCACTTTTGACCTCGGGACCAGAAAGGTTTTTATTCCGTTATGCGTCAGAGTTCTGCGGTTCATTGGCGTGGTGATGTATCTCTAAACAAACTCACTAACTAATCTATCGCGCTTTCGCTCTTTAAAATTCGGTAATAATGATTTGGAAAATTTTAATGTGAATTATATAAAACATACCTCGTCAGTGTGCAAGAACTTTCCTTACTGTGGCTGCGATCCAGTATTCTCCTTGAGCTTTGCGATAATGAATAAGAATTTTTTCTGTTTGATTTTCGATAAGAAATAGTTTTTGTTGAGTTTTTTAAGATTGGTGACATACATGAAGACAAATCGGATTCTGAAGATATTGCTGAGATATATTGTTCAACTGACATTTTTGGTATTTTTTCAACATCCAAAATTCCAATTTTTTCTAAAAGGGTTAAATTATTCTGTTTACTGGAGCTGTGAGATGAAGATGTTCCACAAGTTGGAAGTATTTTAGATAATTTTGGAATTTGATATTGTACATTATTAACTTCACACTGGTGCCTTGAAACATTCTTATTGATTAATCCAAATTTGGAAATATTAGTGACAGAGAAACTTTGAAGTGAAGAAGATGACTTTGAAGAATCATTATCTGTATCAATCATGCAATTCCCATTTACTATGTATTTTTTTAAACTTGCTTCTGAGTTTTTTTGATTATTCAATTGTCCCATTGAAGATAAATCGTCGATAGAAGAATACTCAAAGGTAAACGAGTATTTTTCTTTTACAGCATCAAAGAGACTTAGTAGTGAGCTTTTCATGTCTGAATTATTATTTTGTATTGCTAAGGCTTCTCTGTTTGTTGTGAGGTCATGACATGACATTTTCATATCCGATTTAATGAATTTAGTAGCCTTTTTTCTGAACAAAACGGGAGCATGCTTTTGTTCTGAGCTACTATGTGTTTCTATTATTTTCTCAACACGGATGTTTTGGTGCAGACATATATCACCTGTTTTATCAGTTAATGAATGATATTCTTGTTCAACATGTGATCGCAACTTGGCCGTAGGATTGAATAATATCAGTTCTTGATTTTCAACGGCATATTTAAGTTTTTTTTTTCTGTTTGTATTAGTTTTCAGAATTTTCTTTACTTCGAATAATAAGCCCATGTAACTTTTATTATGTTCTTGCATTGAATCGCATATAAGTACCAATTAAGTTACAATTCCTCCAATTTTTTTTTAATTTGGCTAAAGATTATTACTTTCCCAAGATTGTGTAAGATATTATTTGTATAAAAATTATTGTATACTGAAAACAGCTTGCTAAATTGAAGAAATATTATATTTTCTGAAACTTTACCATCCAAATATAAAACAATGATTGATTTGCCAAGAAGACGAAGATTTTCAATGGGTCAACCTTAATCTTACTTGGTATGAAGAATAATCATCGGTAAATACTATGTTCATCGCACTTTTGTTATCTTCTTTTGAATATGCGGTCGGGTTTGGAATTTGACAGTACAATACATGTTGGATTTAGCGTATTTTCTACGTACAATTTATATTATCAGTACAAATAATTTCAATCAAAATCTACCTGAAACGATAAATTGAAGTATTATGAAACGATATTTTTAAATCGTGGTTACTAATGAAAAAAGTTATGTAATTAGTGACATGATAAATCACGAGACAGTTTTCAACAGATAAATCATATTTTTTGCAAGTGATTTTGCGTGATATCGGATGGGTAATTTGTAGGTGCCAAAAGCTGAGTTAGGTGGCTTGAAGTATTCACGTTGTTGATTGATATCACGTTATAACTGCATGACATGTTACTCACATAAAAACTATTGTTGAAGTGATTTCAAATATTTATTATTTGATATTATAAAGGTTAATAGCTTCATTGTTGAAGCGATCTATATGTCAAGAACTTCGATTTGGGCTTTATTTGGACAAAAAGCCTTGATTTTGCTTTTTTGGAAATTTTTTTTATTTTACGTTAGTTTTTTTGTTTTTGTTATTATATGCTTTAATCTTCGTTTTTATATAAAATCTAGACTCCCTACATTTATTTACTGAATAGCTTTTCTATATGTTTTTCATTAAAAATTATGGAGAGAAGACAAAGTCATATTTTCATGACGTCTGTCCGTAGGGATGTATGTGTATGTGTTTATTATCAATCGGTATGACTTTTGTACTCGATAGATTTTAATGAATATTTATTCATATGTTCAGTATGTTTAAAGGTATGTGAAAAAATGATATTCAATCAGATCTATCGACTAGAAAAAAATTTGATAGCTATTTTTCAAAAAATTTAAGTAAGGTAGGAGCAGCTAAGGGGCCACTATGGGCCGTCATAGCATGACCTCAATTTTGCCCTCGCAAAGTGTGAGTCATGTTGACAGCCGGTAGTGATCCCAGGTATATAGATTCCACACATATCACATATTAAACACGCATACACACGCACGCGTACACAAACACTTACACACAGACTCAAGATCTGGTTTTCCACATGTGTAGGCCCATTAAGGCCCAAGCAAAAACTAGGTGAGATAGCATAAAACTCACTATAACAAACGGGGCATAACTGAAAAAAAAATTAACCATGTTTTTTTTGCATTTCGAATTTTTTTATAAAAAATCATTTAAACAAATTCAAAAATTTTTTTCTTTTTTTGACAAGTTAAGTACATTAATTGATTCCATGGAAAAAATCAAATTTCATTCAAAAATTTTTTTCTTTTTTTGACAAGTTAAGTACATTAATTGATTCCATGGAAAAAATCAAGACGAAAACCTTCATGGCGTTTTTTCGTCAGACTTTATTTTGTTAGCATAAAATCGTTATAAACAATTGAAAGTTTTCAAAAATTTTGGTTTTTTAAAAAACTAATAAGGCTGATTGATTCTATGAGGAAAATCAAGACGGAATCCTTTCTAGCGTTTTTTTTTGTGTTAATCTTCATTTTGTTGGTGTAAAATCGTTATAAACTTTTTCATCCTGGAATAGTGATTCCTGAGGAGTGATTATATACAAAGATTTTACACCAACAAAATGGAGTTTAGCGAAAAAGCGCTAGAAAGGTTTACGTCTTTGTTTTCTTCATAAAATCGATCGGTTTTATTAGTTTTTTTTAAAAAACCAAAATTTTTGAAAATTTTCAAACGTTTATTAAGATTTTATACTAACAAAATAAAGTGTGACGAAAAAACGCCATAGAGGTTTCTTTAATCTTGATTTTTTCCATGGAATGGATTAATGTAATTAACTTATCAAAAAAAACAAAATTTTTTTCAATTTTTTAAAAATAACTTTTTAGAAACAATTTGAAATGCAAAAAGAAATAAACACGGGTTTTTTTTTTTTCAGTTTGTAGTGGGGTTTCTTTCAGTTAGCTCCCAAGGAGATAACTACCTCCAGGTTCGAGGAAACTTATTATTTTTTGGTCCCAAGATCCGCATGAAAAGGTATAGTGAATGAAAGGATATATTTGGTAATATGTAACTTTTATATAACTACTCAACAAAATATACAAGAATTTCTGTACAGTGTTGAACTTAGACTCAATAATCAAATGTTTAGTACAATGATAAAAAAATATATAGTGAAGATTGATTCTAAATTAAAGAATAGGTTTGAAATAAATGATTGTGCATTGGTGGCACTAAAAAAAATAAGTTGAGAAGATCCAGGATGAAAGCACACACGTGGGAGAGCAAATTCCTTCGGCATACCCCTGTAACAAAATATCAATTTTGGATTAGCCCAAGCCACCCAGAGAAATTCCTACGTAACTTGATGATTATAGCTCTAGCCTATGTGCTAAACCGGATTTTTATCCTCCCACAGATATTTTCAGCTCATGAAATATCTTTGTCGAGCCTGGTTTCAAGGAATGACTTCCCAAGACTCTGCGTATACTAATCTCAGCAAAGTAGGATATGCCAGCGAGCACAAATTCTAACTTCTCTATGTTGTTGAACAAATTCTCTATATAACTAATCATAAGAGTTACCCGTACACATAGAAAGTGCTTGCTCGAGGGGATCTATCCTGAATTTTCCGCTAAGACCAGTAATATATTAGTCAGACTCATGGAAATAGTTGACTGAAACCAATTTTTTGGCTCTTGTGCTACCTTCATACAGGTTACTTGAATGCTCCAACAAGTCGTCCTCATGATTGAGTGCAATCTTGTCTTCTTTCACCGATCCGACAACATGCAACTTGCTGCGGATGGAGCGCTGGTCGCGTCTGATCACAGTCTTGTTGAACAGATACTGGCGGTAGTCTTCAAAATCTATTGTACATTTTACTGTTTGCGTCTTTATGCCTTTTGCCTTCTTGATAGATTCTTGGCCTTGAATGCGAACGCTTTACATTTTGCTTCGAAGGCCAATAAATTCAATCATGGGATTTCCTAGGCACTCATCCTTCATACAACCCAGAACTTTCTTGTTTGCTCGAGGCATTCCAAATTGATTGTCCCCGGCATAATCGGAAGTATCAAATCTTGCTATATCTCGTTTCATTATTTCATACATATCTCTACCTCGAATCTCGTATACGAGGCTATCCGTATCTGTATAGAGCACCTTACACTTGTCTCCAAA
>JAWWMK010042350.1:0-11460 GCA_035047105.1 Galeopsomyia nigrocyanea
TCCATCTCTGGATTCTATTTCCATCGCTGGATTTTATTTCCATCGCTGAGTTCTATTTCTCGCTCCATCCCTGGATTGCGTTTCTATCGTTGGATCCCACTTACATCGATGGATTCTATTTCCATGTTTCTCACCATCGCTGGATTTGATTTCCAGCACTGGATTCCATTTCCATCGCAAGACTTTCGCTCCATTGCTGAATTCAATTTTCATTTCTCTTCATCGCTGGATTCCATTTGCATCCCTCGATTTCATTTCCATCGCTGAATTCTATTTCCATCTTTGGAATGCATTTTCATCGCTGGATTCCATTTTCATCGCTAGATATCATTTCCATTGCTGGAGTCTATTTCCATCGTCGGATTCCATTTCCATCGTTGGATTCCATTTCCATTGCTGGATTGTATTTCCATCATGAATTCTATATTCATTTATCTGTCCATCACTGGATTCCATTTCCATCGCTGGATTCTATCTCCATCGCTGGATTCCATCTCCATCGTTGGATTCCATCTTCATCGATGCACTCCACCTCCATCGCTGAATTCCATCACCAGCGCTGGACAGTTTTATGGTTTAATATAATGATCCAGCGCCGGAGATGGAGACTATGGTTTAATTATAATGATGCAGCGCTAGAGATGGAGTCGATGGTTTAATCTAATGATCCTGAGTTGGAGCTGGAATTCCAGCGCTGGAGATAGAGTTTATGGTTTAATCCAGTGGATCCACCTTTGGAGCTGGAATTCTTACGCTAGAGATCTCCAACGCTAAGGCGGGAATTTTAGAGCTATCATCTTTGATCCTTGGAATTAATTTGATAAATATGAATTTCACGCAGAAGTTCCATCACTGACACGCGATTTCTCTTGTGGTTGAATTCCAATGTTGCACTTACATATGGAGATCAGCAGCTCTTGAAATGGACCTTTATCTTAATTGTAGTAATTCCAGTATTGTGCTACAAATTATATTCTTTGAAGTCTTAAATGAATATTAATGCGCTCATTGCAACTGTGATTATTTCATTTAAATTGTAATAGGCTACCGGGGGGTTGGCGAGCGTAGCGAGGAGGGGGCGGAGCCCCACTAGTATATATATATATATATATATTTAATTTGTCATTTTCTATGAAATAGTATATATGTGAATAAATCAATAAGAAGTAGTTGCCTCGTCGAAAACCCGTCATATTTTCTCTCTTTTTATGCACGCAAAATCGCAAAATCAATACATGCGTGACAAAAAGTATAATACGCACCATGGGCTAAAGGGGTTTTCTGACCTTGGGTGCTTGCAGTCCTCGTCATCGGCTCGCAAACACACTCGGCTTCGCCTCATGCTAGCTCACCTCGACTCGTACTGCGATTGCCCCCTCGGTAAAAAAAGACCCCCTTTACGCCCTTGGTACGTAATGTACTATTTTTACATAAGCTGTAAATGTCATTTTTTCGTTATTTTTTTTTTTTTTTTTGAAGGATGATTACCTCCGGCATTTCTTTAATTTACGAGATATTTTGCTCAAATTTTGTGCAAATGATTGCTTCTGTACTATGATATTGGCTTTTTATTACCGTTACTGTGGGAAGTACCATAAAGTTACGATTATTTTCTTTACATAAAATGTCAATTTTGTTCTTTCGTTATTTTTTTGTAGATGACGATTACCTCTGGCATTTCTTTAATTTTCTACATAGATGATGGTTGTTGTGTGTGTATTGAAAAAGTCATAAATTAATGTACTTACATCTAATATATTCCGTAGGGTATAAATTTGTGTATTTATTTATCTTCAAATTTTTTTCTTCTTTCTTCAATTTCGCAGTTAGTGTATTTTTCTTTCATTTTTTTTTTATGTTAAGAGAAAAAAAACGGACGTAAGTTCAATTATGTACGGAAAAAATAGAGAGCTGAAGCTCAGTATACACTTACCAGGGGAGAACCAACCCTCCGGGTCATGGATTCTGCTCAAACTTGGTCAGGGGCCTTCTTTTGCATAGAAATGGAGTCCCTCGAAGGATTCTGTCCCATGGGCCTTTGTTCGGAAGTTATATAGGGCCTTATATGCGCAATATTGAAAAATAGTCTCTTTTTAAATTGAAATAACCCTTGAAATATTGACTCTACCGTAATTTCAGAGGTACCAATAAAAAGCTGAGACAAAATCCTTCTGATTAAAAAGAAATTTGTCAAAAAATTCCAATCCGTTCATAAGTTGTATTCATTTAAATTTTTCATTCAAAATGCTTAATGAACGTTACAAAACCTCAAAAGTGCTAGATTGTTATGAAAATCTTTATCGCGACATGTTTATTATGAAGGGATTGGAGTTTTTTGACAAACTTTTTTTTTAAACAGAAGCATTTGATCTCAGCTTCCTATATGTACCTCTGAAATTACGGCAGATTCAATATTTAAAGAGTTATTTTGATTTAGAGAGAAGCTCTTTTTTTTTCAATATTCCGCATATAAGGCCCGATAACTCCCGAACAAAGGCCTATGGGACAAAATCCTTCGAGGAACTTTCATTTCTATGCAAAAGAAGGTCACTGACCAAGTTTGAGCAGAATCCATGACCCAAAGGGTTGGTCCTCCCCTCGTAAGTGATAATATCCAGCGTATGCAGAGCATAAGTCATGAATGAGGAATTCCTTATTCTTTATGGATTTTTTAACAGCTCCAATATTTATTACTTTGACCTTATTATCGATCATATTCCACATACACTTGAGTCTAGCGAGACTAGAGAAATAACTTACTGAGCTTGAAAATCTCACCTCCTCAACTATCCGAGGATTCCGCAAAGCGTAATTGTAGGTTTTTACTAGAAATATTTTGGAAAGCTCGGGACAGTTGAAGAGCTTATCAAATATTTTGTACGCAAAAATAATATCGTGATATCTATGTAAGGCCTCAATACTTAACAATTTGAATTTAGTCAAAAAGGCGAAAAGTCGTGGTCTATATAGCTCATTGGCGTTCCAACTTTGTATAGGAGATGTCGAATAATCTTATGTTGGACTTTCTCCAGCGTATATTTAGAGTGACAAGTAGTAGGAGACCAGATTACGGAGGCGTAAGTGAGTGTTGAAAGCACCAGTGAGTCATACAGAGCGATCATTCTTTATCGAATATTGCATTGAAAGTCTTGGGTATAGCATGTGGGTATACCATGTATTCATCATAATGATGTACTTGTATCAGGATATGTCTGTTCTTGTAAAACTCTAAAATATATAAAGAGGAATGATATTAATATCATGATATTAATGTCTGATTATGAAGCATTTATAGTTCATTATGAAGGATTGTTTACCTTGCATATTCAACAATAGACTTTTTTGCAATTTTCAGTTAATTCATCTAAACGATTATGATGAGAGCGATCAAGGGTTTGAATGTTTGATTGCAGGAATAGCTTTTTAGGAAAGAAGTAGAGTTATAATTTTTCAAATCTCATATTGAAAATATAACTGTTTTACAATAAAACATTTATAGTTTATTTTATATGAACGTTTATCTCATTAATATGATTCTTATTTAAATTTGTTTATCAATCAACTTCATTGAACTTTGAAATCATCGAATATGATTGTATTCGATCTCTCCTTAGTGCATGAACGAAATAAAATTTTGATACATGGATGGACTGACTATTGAAAAGGTCCATTTTGAAATCAATTCGTGAGGACCTTGAATGCACATTCAATAATTATTGCAATTCAGAGATTAGCAGGAAAAAGGATTTTCGCGATACCTTTACTGCCAATAGGAGCATAGGAATCCGCAAAAACTCACCACTAGGAGCATATGAATCCACGAAAGTTGGCAGCTTTGGCAATGGCAATGGCAGCGGTAGGTGAAGATATTTGTACAGCTTAGCAGGAATCATGCTGTACGATATTATGTATAAGTCATTTTTACAATGAATATTTTTTTATATTTATCATTCTGGATATAATGTTGAGTATAATTTTGGAAAATGAATGATGTTGTTAACGGGTATTACGAGTAAGGATGTGTTGAAATGATTGAGAAGTAAAAAGAAAAAAAGGTTAGTTCCTGATAATTTTAGACACGAATAATTTTACGACAAAATTAATTTTTATTCAATGATTTACACAAATTCTACGATTATATACAAATAGTTATAGTTTTCTCTACGAATCACGTCACCAGTTTCATTACATTGGATTTTGAAGTTATTATATTTTGCATAGTTATCAATTCTATTGATATTTACATTTCCGGACAGTTGCATTATATTTCGATAAAGATTGTGACGTTTTCTAATCTGATATGCTGAAAATAAAATTTGGTAGGCGACGAGAAAAACGATAGAGTGTACGTTTTACCTGTCTGACAATTTGAAAGGTGCATTTTGAAATGAATTTGTGAGGATCTTAAATGCGCATTCGCTCATCATTGCAATTCAGAGACTAGCGAGTAGAAAAATTTTCGTGACACCTTTACAGCCAATAGGAGCATAGGAATCCGTGGAATTCGGCATCAAATTTGGCAGTGACGTCAGCAGCGATAGGTGAAGAGATTCGTATGGCTCAACATGAAACGTGTTGTGTACGATATTATGTATAAGTAATTTTAATGATGAATATTTGTGTATTTATCATTCAATTAATGAATGAATTTATCAAAATAAGCAAAAGATATGACGATTTGTAGCAAGCTGATAATTTTAAATTCATTTGTTAATTGTACATGCATATTGCGAGCAAAAGTGGGTTGAAATGATTCATAATGAAAAGCAAGAAAAGGAATAGATTTAAGATACTCTGATAATTTGAAATGCGAGCGGTTGAGCGACTATATTAATTGCTAAGAATAATGTTCCACAAAATCGCTATGATCATATGAATATTTACAGTTTTTTCTACGAATTACACTAGTTGATATTTTTTTGCAACGTTGCACGTCCTGTTGTAATTTTGCGCGTAGCATACCAACAGCGCACTGCGGCTTTACTTTTTTCGATGGAGATTAAAATTGGCAGGCGATTAGAAATTATACCTTCTTTACCATTGGAAAAGTTCACTTTGAACTCATGACGACGTTGAATCCGAATTTGGTTAGCATAGCAATTCAGAGTCTAAAAGTAGATGGAGATTACCGCGACATCTTTACACCTAATATGAACATGGAATTCAGAACAATTCGGTAGCAAATCTGACAGTGAGTATGGCAGCCCAAAAGGAGAGATTGGTAGGGTTGTGACTCGTGCAATAAATGTGATAATTTGACATTGTTACTCTTCGCCACTTTTACTTCTGACAGTGCAAATCACTCTTCTTTTCATTAGGGTTAATCGCACAAAATATTCATTAGGGTCAAACACTGCATTCGCACCATCGATTAAAACTTTGTAAAAACCGAACCGAATATAACAGTACATAACCAGCGATTCACACGTGTTTGGCTGACCAAACATAATACGCTGTTTACAATCATGAAGTTGCACAGGTCGCTTAACAGCGCCATAGAACTTGACCTAAAACTATATTTGCATTATCTCTTTTTTCTTCAACAATTTTATTCGTACTGCGATTGGGAAAAAAAGATTACGATAATTATGTAGAATGTGAATATCAGTGTCCCAAAATTCAACGTATTCGTCATTATTTTCATTGAATAATTCTTAATCATATTGGAGTTATATGTACATCCACAATCAAACTAACAGCAACAATGAACTGAATAACACCACTAGCAGGTACGCCAACCACAATAATTATCAACATGACCAAACCAGATGAACACAAGCGAAAACTCCTACAGGCATGATCAATTGAGAGGGAATACCGTTTTTTTTTTAAATATATCCGATAGAAATTTTTTTTTTTAACTTTTCTACGAAGAAAAATATTTCATGAAAATTTTGCTTTTTTATGCTAAAACTTGGAACAATTCCTATGAGAGTTTTAACCGCTCATATGGCTCATTTTACAAAAAATAATTGTTCACAACTTTTATGAAATAATAATATCATATCATAATAAAAAGTAAAATCATAGTTCATTTAACTCTTCCAGGAAGCACTCCGCCAAAGCAGTTGGCAGCGTTTTTTATACATTTTGTTTAAATAATTAAAGTTGATATGTCCCAAAATTCAATGAAATTTTTCTTTTTCCGTCAATTTGTGAGTTTTATTTGCACAATAATTTTGATCCGTAACATAACCTTCTTATTTATATAAACCATTTTCTTTGTATGCTACACCAATAATTTTGTCAAGTTTGTTATATATCAAGGATCGATCTTTTATGGAACCAATTTTATAATTATCGGTCATTATAGCGTAGCTAAATAAATTTTTATCCATTTCTTTTATTTAAAATAGATTAGATACCATTACTTCAAATTCAAAATCATTTACAATGAGATACATTAGAACTTTACCTAGTTTTATTACTTTTAACGGTCTGCCATCAGATATTTTAACAAATACTGGTTTTTGCAACTCTGAATACTAAAAAATGTACGATTCGTTATTTATAATATGATCAGAACCCCCGCTATCAAATATCCAATCTATTTTTTGAAAATCATCCATAAATGCGCGTCCGGCGCTTTCAAAATTGTCATGTATATTTTTACACACATTCTCTCTTTCATCCGCAACTTTAGCGGAAAAAGTTTGATTTATTCGAGGACCATCCTTCACTGTAGGAATATATCGCGTTATGCTGATCACTCCCGTCGTTGTGTTGATACCATCCTCTGTCTCGTCCTCTGGACCCATTGCCTCTCTCATTGCAACCTCTTCATCTGTAGTTCCAGAAGTATCTTTGACCGTTGTCGTAACTTCTGCCCATGTAGTAACTCTTGGTTGGTATCCTTCTTCCTTTTGGTTGTCGATGGGCTTGCTGTTGTTGTTGTTGTTGTTAGTCGCCTCTTGGCCACTGTGCTCTTGAATGTGAATTTCCTCGCCATTGACTGCGGCATTTTCTAGCCCTTTTTCGTAACACCTGTTGCTCACTATATTACGAGTTTCAGTTTTAGATACACTTGATTTTATTTGATTATCAAAGTTGTTATATTCCGTGTCATTCATAAAAATTTTATTTTTTACGTATTCACACGTTTTATCACTTTTATATAAAGTGTCAATAAAATTCAGTGTCGCGGCCGCGCAGGCGAGTAGGTTACGAAGCCTGGCCGCATGCTACACTATATACAATAAAATGGCGAATCCGGGCTCCCCCGAAAGTGGTTCATCTTGTTTTCAATTTCTATGCGTTAGTTATTGATCATTCTATTGGTTAAATCGGAAGTCGAGATTACCATTTTTCATTTGATAAAAGTTTCAGTTCAATCAATGCAGTTTTAAGAAAGTTATTTGAGAAAAAAAATTTTTAGATGCGGAGCAACGGTTTGTCTCAAATTAGTAAACGACGTTGGGTATCGCACGAGTTCTACGTAGAATACGTATAATACAGCTGGGTTGGTTGAGTCAGTCGAGTCTGCTCAGCTTCAGCGCTGCTCAGTTTTGTAAACTTTACGTCACTACATATCAGTTCAGTATGACTGTGAGGGTAATGGTAAAAATATATAAAAAATATTAATGTAAATAGAAAATGATATCGATACAAAGGTAAACACGTTTTTCTTTCTATAACCTATAAAATGTTGGTCTGTTGTAGCAAAATAATCTAAGTACCTTGAATGAAATCTTTTTCCCCTCCCCCCTCATAAATTTCAAGAAATGTAAACTGGCAGGCGAGTAGGTAGAACATCAGTCTAAACTGCATTAGTGAATTTCGTGAAATCAATCGTTAGTACGCTAGTACATATATGAACCAGAGTTTGTTTAATTCTAATAAATTTTACTGTATATCCTAGGCCACGAATAAATTATCTACTTGACGGGCTCGTCGTTCGACAAAATAATAAGGAAATATAGATTTAAAAAATTCAAGCAGTTCCAATTATGATTTTGGTAGCCTTCTTTGAAACGATGGGCCCGTCAAGTAGGTGCATGTAGTTTATTCGAAGCTTAATACGTATAGTAAAATTTATTAGAATTAAACAAACTCTGGTTTATCTGTGTACTAGCGCACTAATTGATTTTACGAAATTCACTAACGCAGTTTAGACTGACGTTCTGCCTACTCGTCTACTAGTTTACATTTCTTGAAATGTATGAGGGCGGAGGGGGTAAAGTGACCAAAATCACAAACAAGGAGACCACCAAACGTGCGGGAAACCGATTTTGATGAAACTTTGGGAAAATATTCCTTATAGAAAATAAAAGACACGTGTCTTCAGTTTTAGCTCATAGGCCCTTTTTTGGGACTTACGGGGCCTTATATCCAATACATTGAAAAATGAAGATTCTCTTTAACCTCGAGTAACTATTGAAGAAATGGGCCTGCCACAATTTGAAGGTTACTAGTAGAAAGCTGAGATTAAATTCTTCCGATTAAAAAAAAACATTTGTCGAAAAAGATTGAACCGTTTAATAGATATGCCATTTATAAATTTCGAAACAAAATCCTTAGTAAACTTCTGTCATGAGAAAATCGACCTAATATTAAATGAAATTTTGTTTCTGTATAAATTTTGAACAATTCAATCTTTTTCAACAAATTCTTTTATAATCGAAAGGATTTGATCTCAGTTTTCTATTGTTAACCTCCAAATTTTGGTACGCCCATTTCTTCGAAAGTTATTCGAGGTTAAAGAGAGCGGTAATTTTTCAATGTATTGGATATAAGGCCCCGTAAGTCCCAAAGAGGGTCTATGAGCTAAAACTGAAAGACAAATTGTGTTTTCAAATTTTTTTAATCTTAACCTATCAAGTCTATATCTTACACATATCTGTAAAGCAGTTGATTCTTTTAAGTGAAGTTGATCGAACTTTTTCATTACGGTAGATGCGGTACCTTCGTCACCTACAAATGCTAATTGTTTGTTCGAAATGTTTGAATATATATAGTTCATGGCTTTAATATTATGTTCATCCTAATCATCTTTCTTTCCACTGTTATTTTTGTCGCGTGTTGCTTGATCTTTATATTTTTTCCATACTAACGACATAAAATAAATGCGTAATCAGTGCCATCGAACACTGGTACTTTTACATCGTTTAGTTTAGTCATTTCAACTTGATTTAGTGCCACTTGTATTTTTTATCCATATAACCTTTTGATTTTAATCCGCAAACATTTCTTTCCAGTTTTTAAAAATTCAAAAATTCATTATTTATTTCACAGTTTCATTTATTAGTAAACGTTTTTTCATTGTTTTTGGAAAACGCGCGTTAGCATAACTTTTTCTTAATTCGATTAACCACGCTGCAATAACTATGTTAATAATTAAGATAGGATCGTGAAAATAATTAGGTTTATCATTTTTTCTTTATTTTAAATGAATAATTGAATAATTATTTACTGATAAATATATAATGATTACATTGATAAATTCAGATTTTGTATTGTGCATATATGCCATAACGAGATGCTCTCTCTCTTTTGGGAGACATGACAGACTAACTCATATGCACGCTCTTGCTTCACTTACAAACACTCATCGCTGCCCGCGCATACGATGTTTATGTATTACTATATACATAGTCATCTAAATACAACATATGAATTATTCATATTTCAACAAAATCTTTACTTTATTGTGGTCAATACCATGGAAGAGTTTTCAAAGCCTTTTGTTTTAATGGCGCACTTTAATATTGCGGTTAGCTGTTATGGTTCCATTCGTTTATGGACATAGAATAAAGACTATTTTCGTAATAATTGGTTATAATATTTGGTTAAAAAGATAATACTCTACCTGCAGATAACTGCTGCAAAGTCCGAAGCAAGCAAAACTTGGGATAGGCTTAGGAATGCAGCCTGTATATTGTAAAACATGGATAACTGGAGTTAATTGGCACTCATCGACTCCAACAATGGCTGTTGAAATTTTCAAACAAAACATCATCCACACCAAAAAACCTGTACATTTTTTTTGTAAGAGAGATAAATTACTAGAGAAAAATGGATATCGACATGAATAAATAATTTTCGAATTATGAAAATCAACAAGTTGATGTTTATATATATATATATATATATATATATAATTTTCTTGGATACGCTCCTTTCTTCTGTTGTTAACATTCGATCGATGACGACGGCCCGACATACAAAAATATATATATATGGGTAATTCTAGCAGTTTTTTAAAATTGGCTGCGCAGGTGAGTTAACCAACTTTGCCGGTGATTTTTCTATGATAGTCCATAGAAAAAGAAGACTTTTGGCTATCTCAGAATTAAAATATATATATTTATATATACGTATACATATTTTTTCAAAGGTCGGAAAATAGGCTTTTTTTGAACTGGTTTTGAAAATTCATAACTCTGCGAGTTTTCATTTTTTTTTTTCTGACGCGCGATAGCTCGTTGGATCCGTCTACTCTCGTACTTTCCAGAAACAATAGTCCGCAACCAAGTATATATATATATATATATAGCTCTCACAGAGTAGAATATCTTGTCAACAATTTGCAAGCGTAATTTTGGATTTTTCAAAATAAAATCAGTTTGAAAATGTGAAAATTTCATTTTCTTTTTTGACAAAATCGCCACGTTTCAGGTCCTATATATCCGATTCTAGATATTCAAATCAGACTTATGACAAAATCAAATTAAAGCTCGTGACAAGAAAAACAAAACTCCGTCAACCCCGTTCAAAAATACTGAGAATTGACAATGTTATGGAACTTCAAAGATGACCACAAACTTGGATTTTTAACCGCTTCGTTATCTCAACGGGACGATATGTGTACGTGTATATTTGGTTGCGAAATATTTTTTATTCAAAAGTACGAGAGTAGAAAAAACCAACGATTTTTTGTGCGTCGAAAAAGATTGAAAACTTACGGAGTTACGAATTTTCAAAAATAGCTCTTAAGAAGGCCTTTTTCGGACTTTTGAAAAAGTACTGTTGAACTTAGAAAATATTCTTTCGAAAGCCCGGAAAAGGCCTTTTTTGAGCTATTTTTGAAAATTTATAACTCCGCAAGTTTTGAATATTTTCGACGTGCGACAACTCATTGGTTTTGTCTACTCTCGTACTTTTCAACAAAAAATATTTTATAACCAAATATACATATGTACATATCGTCCCGTTGAGATAACAAAGCGCTTAAGAATCCAAGTTTATGGTCATCTTTGAAGTTCTATAACTTTGTCAATTCTTAATATTTTTGAACGGGGTTGACGGGGTTTTCTTTCTATTGTCAAGAGCTTTAATTTGATTTTCCACACGTCTAATTTAAATGAACAGAACCGGATATATAGGACTGTCACGTGTAGTGACTTCACGGACCAAAGGTCATTAACTCCGTCGATAACTGGAGCACCAGCTCTCGCCATCCTGTCGCAACACTGCTGATCCAACACTCATCAGCACTGACCTACTGGAGAACCAGGAAGTCTC
>JAWWMK010042361.1:0-11458 GCA_035047105.1 Galeopsomyia nigrocyanea
ATAAAAGCTTAAAATACTGATAAAATGAGTTTAAAACATGAAAAAAAATCTGAGGGGCATCAAAAATTTTGTTTTTTTAAGTAAAATATATGCAAAAAATTTCGAAAATCTAAGTTGAAAAATAAAAAAAATAGAAATTTCACTAGAAAGCTACCTTAAAAAGGGGAGGGGATAGGGAGGGGCCGAAATCGATGGGGAGGGGCGGGAACACTTTTCGAGACCCCCTTACGGCTATATATATACTAATGGGGCTCCACCCCCCTGCTCGCCAACCCCCCGGAAGTTTAATAAAAACTGAAATGAAATAATCTCATTTGCAATGAGAGCATTAATTTTCATATAAGGTTTCAAAGAACATAATTTGTAGCATAATACTGAAATTCCTACAATTAAGAAAAAACTCCATTTAAGGGCTGCTGATCTCCATATGTCAGTATAACGCTGGAGCTCACACAGCACAAACACAGGAAATATCGCGTGTCAGTGATGGATCTTCCGCGTGAACTTCATATTCTTCAAATTAATTCCAGGGATCACCCATGCGAGCGCTGAAATTCCCGCCTTAACGTTGGAGATCTCTAGCGCAAGAGACTGGAGATATCCGTCGCCAATGCTGAACCTCCTACAGCCTATTCGCAATTGAAATCTTGCGTCAACTTTAGATCCACCGCATCTATGCTAGTGATCACCCATGCTAGCACTAGAGTTCTCTCGCTGAAGTTATGGATTTCCAACGCTGACAACTTTGATGAACTCCTCATCGTCATCGACGCTGTGTCGACCGCGTACACGATCGTCATCCCGCGCTATAGTTAGAAATCTCCGACATCATCTTTGGCGATCTCTAAGGCTGAAGCAGCTCTGTCGTCGAAGGTCTCACACTAACACTGGGCCTCCATCATTTGGGGTAGAGCTCCATGTTGAGCACCAAGCATGCTCCATATGGTAGCTTCAGTATAGGAAGCCCGTCATACATGCAAATCCAGAGAAATGGTTCCTTGATCGATCCTTGCGGTACTCTTGCAGACAAGTCTATGTCTACCCTGCCGACTTTAGTGAATAATACTAGTTTCCTGTCCTTAAGGTAGTTGTTTAATATCTTCAGTAGATATTGGGGCATCTTATCCTTTTCTATGGATTTGTAGATGCGTTCTTAGCTGGCAGAGTTAAACGTATTTTTGCCGTATAGTTCTATGATAAAAGGATCAGCATCAGGGAAGTAATCAAGATCAAAGAAGAAAAAGAGAGAGAAGAAAGACAAAATCATTGATAGGCTAAGGACCACGGAACAATCCTAAATCCCTAATCTTTGCAAAGAGGACGGGAGAGTAGGGAGGATACAGCAACCATCAAGGGATCGTCAACATCAGAACAGGCCCCACCGAAGTTCAAAAGGAGTCCCGGTGAGTACTTGGTGTTGCACGCGCCACTAAGGTATACGAGGGTAGTTGACGTCTGATTAAAAAAAACACACACTTATACATAATTTTGGGATCCGCAAGCTATTAGAAACATCGATTTCGTAATCAGCGACCTCGAAATGATAGAAAAACATCAAAATTGGGCAATTGAAAATTTTCACTGTTCCAAAGCTTTCTTTTCGAAAAAGCAAAAACTGCGAACTGTATCGTAGTGATATCTTCGGTACTGAACTGTGTGCCACATGAAATGCGACTATGAAGCATGATGTAGACTCATGATTTGTTTTCGATTCTTTATTTTCATGCTGTTTATGTATAAGTTTCTAACAATTCTTATCATCGAAAGAAAAAATCTAAAATGAATGTACCCCCCATTAAGATAGTCAAAATGATATCCAAAATGGATTTCAAAATAAAGTTTATAAGTGCATTCTACATGAAAAAAGATTAAGTTTGCCGCCGTCCGGACCTTCCTAGACCCATCCCACGCAAATATATATGGAAAAAACTGGGTTTCTTAATATTTTTTTCTCCAGATCTAAAAAAGCTATCGACACCGGGTTGACGGGATTATATTCTGTGTGTAACGTACTTTTATTGTGATTTTTTCAAGGTCACATACCTACAGCGACTAACCTAAAAAAATATAAAAATTTTCAACCTCTCTCAAAATTAGCCGTTATAGGGTGCAGGGCCAGATTTCTGTACAGAGGTCACAATTCTTCCACTCTACCTGCCCGAATCATTCTTAAATCGCTAGGAGTGATGCGCCACCTTCAAAAATAAAAATAAAACAGTTTTTTTTTTTATTTTGTCCGACAGCGCTTGATCCGAGGTAGCTTGCCAATCTCAAAGATACCAAACAATAGAAAAACTGACCACGGCCGCCGTAACAAAAAGTCCCCCAACCTTCATCTAAGATTTTTTTAAGATTAATTAATTATCGATATTTATAGCCACAGTTCTACATATTCTTGTAGAACACTGTTCAGAAACCACTGGTCCAAATGCTATCAAACGATATTGTTGCAATTGTGCAAACGGTAACCGTACTGTTAGTTGCTGCTCGCATGTAGCATCTGTCATATATTTCTTGAGTTACGCTCGACACTTATCACGAATAATTAATTCAACTGTAGTATTCACTGCGCTTTTTAATATTGAAGAGTTACAACCTGTGATTGCTGAAGACAGCGAAGAAGATTAATTTTTTGATATCAGATTGCGACTGCTGTATATTTCTATGTAAATATTTATGAATGTGTTGTATATATTATTATTTATTTTGTATATCTGAATGAATGGAAATAAATGTGAAAGTACAAACATCTTATTTCTAATATATGCATGTTTAATTAAAGGCAATACTATACGACATAAGTGAATATCGTATCATATTGCTCACGAATTTAGATATTGGTCAGTCATTTAAGAAATGGAGTTTTTGTTTAAAGATAGCTCATGGTATAAAAATAGGTTTTTATCAGAAAAAATTAGTGATATATATGATGAATTATAACCAAAAAGATATTTCAGTCATTTCCGAACGACGTTGAGAACTACATAATGCCAAAAATTCTGAAATTCGAAAAAAATGGAAAAAAAAACCAGATTTTGAGTGATTTTTCACCGTTAGCGCTGGACCAAAGGCAGCTTCCGATAAAACTGATATTAATATCGTTTTCTACTGGGAAAAATACGAAAGAATATGTAGAACTGTGGCTATAAATATCGATAATTAATCTTAAAAAAATCTTAGATGAAGGTTGGGAGACTTTTAACTACGGCGTCCATGACCTTCTTTTCTATTGCATGAATACGCAGAATAAAAATATCAAGAATCTGCCATCACGCCCTATAATTGCCAAATTATATAATAGTATGCCTATATCTCTTTGGAGTTTTCGTGAAAGATTTTTTTCCCAAGCCGATTGCGATGAAATACATAGTCGATGTTATAAAGTTAAACGAGGGCCCTATGCGAAAAGTAAAACGTTTCGCTTTTGCGATTTTTTTATTTAGAATGCACTTATAAACTCTATTTTGAAATCCATTTAGAGTTTCATTTTGACTGTCTTATTGAGGGGTACCCTTTAATACTTCTAGCATCCCTTACTGTTAACTGAAGGAACAGAAAGACGATATGGGTAATCATATAAGATGGAGTTGATTGAATAAAGCTGCATTAATTTTAATTACTATTTTGATTACATTTCAATATTGACTTTAATATAATAAACGTTAGTATAAAATCAGATACAAAATTTCTGTAGAAAATTCGGTTTTTTTTTCAAATCGATTAATTCTAACTATAATGCATCAAATTTAATGGAAATGATTTTAGGTCCTTGCATGCATATAAAGCTATACTAATGTAATATTCATTTTTGTATGACTGATGTTAAATATCATCACACTGATAGATTAGATCGATTTACGTTTAATTGAAAACTCATCCACTGCCATACTTGCTGCAATTAAATTGGTACAAACATAGAAAAATAATTAATATGAAAATTTTCAGCTTGCGTAAAGCAGATTTTTTGCATTATATCGTGTGAATATAACTATTAAGCTAACGAGACTCTTCAATCCAGAATTTTTTATTTAGAAAAAGAATGGTTTTTATCAATAAAAATAGTTCTTTCTCTGTGTGTATTATTGTAACTAACCATCTTAATGATTTATTATCGCCTGACGTGCTATCTTGACCACTCACTTGCTCACAAGCAGAGCAAGACTTTAGTAGTATGAGCGCGAGGACACGCACACAGGTGCACGTATAAGCGCCGGGTTAGGAGTAGCCGAGAAAGAGTAGATGCGTACACGCTTTCGGCTAGAACCGCGACTGGGGGTAGGCTCGGTCCACGAGTCGCGCTCCTTATTGCGAGCTCGCTCTCCGCGCCGGACCAGCGAGCAAAAAACACCTTCCCGAGTGAGAGCCAGTGCCTTCCAGTCGCAGGCGAGCAATTATCACGTGGTGATAATTACGCGACCGCGAGCTTCATCATCAAGGAGCCGAGTGACGGCCAAATCCATGCTGGATTGTAAGCTGTAAGTAGACATAATTTCACTGTCTAAAAGCGCGTGCGAGCAAATCGAAATTAACAAAATAACGAGCCGCGAACGGCAGAAAGAAAAGGCCAAATTTAAGTATTTATTTTCGCATGAGCGCAAGCTCAAAAACTCTTCTTTATTTTGTGTTACACAATAAACGCGTCGGGGCGTAGAAAACCCCAACGAGCCGCGCCAAAATAACAAATTCGAGTAAGACTCGTTGAAATTTATTTTGTGAAAAGACTTGTTTCACCTTGAAGGGAGATATATTATAACAAGTTGAGTTTCACTCGTTATTTCTCTTACTTCCAATTAACATATTATTATAAATATACTTTTTTTTCATTACTCATACTTATCATCATTCATTTATATTTATATATATATATATGTACATATATCTGTATACATTTTTATTATCTAGAGGAACCTGGGGCGGGATGGGCGGAAAATTTTTACGCATTTTTTTCTATTTTTTATTTCAACTCTAACGATTAGCGATTTGTTCAGTTGATTAGAGCAACATTTCAATAACACAATTCAACAATAATAAATAGTAAAATTAACTTAGGATTTTTTTTATTAACAGCGATCTCAATACGATCCGGAATACCCATTACGCCCCATATGCGAGGCGGAATGGGTGTTAGGTTGGGGCACGTTGGGTTACATGTAATCTAAATGGAGATGTCCACACATATTGAATTATTTAATTTTCAGCTAATAATCGTAATAAAGTTTATTAAAAACACATTCTAATTCATTTTATATTACAAGTGATCTTCAGTAAAATATTTGAACATTTTAATACTTCGTATTATTGATTATTATGATATAATTAATCAAAGCAAATCTTAAGTTAACTGAATATTTTTCTTTACAACTTTTTTTATCCATGCCACATTTTTCTAACATTTTTCATAAAAATAAACTTTTATTTGAACTAGTTACAATTTTTCAATAATGAAACATTTGAAATTAACATATATATCATGCTCTTTCGCCTCACTTAACCTATAACATTACATATATCATAAATCTAAAGCTTTTTAATTTACCATCTCACACTTCTTTTTGTGTACCTTCTAACCATATTGATTTACCTACGCGTAATTTACCACATGAAACTTAATCTAAATATTTAAAACTAAAATTATTTAACAAGGGATCAGAATACATCCGACTTACGCATAAACAGCTGATCGGCTCAGTCAGCGTTCACTCGCGCCCGTCTCGCCTCGTTCCCGTTCGCCCATCGTGCCCCAAACGCGAATTTTTTTCAAATTAACATAAAAATTGTTTAATACAACATAATAAAAAAATTAAGCCTGGGTATTGTTCATGAATGTTCAATTTATAAGATAGTTATAATTCAAAGTACGGTATTAACCAAAAAGATGTAGTAAAAATGATTTGAAATCCAGTGAAAATACACTTCTGGGTACGTGAAAAACGAAAGTGTATTTAATAATTGTTTTGACATTGAAAATCGCAGTTTTTTAAATAAAAATTTAATCTACGCTTATTAGAGACTTAATTCAAGTGGGTTTTCGGTTGCTAAATTATTAAACTTTATTAATATCGCCAATACCCAAATTACCCCAAAACCCATCGCGCCCCAGGTTCCCCTACACCAGGAAGGTAAGTGAGAGAGAACGAGGCAACAAGAGCTGCGACCAATCAAAACACGCGAGAGCAAGCGAGATAGAGAGCCGCGGGTGCGAGTAGACGGGTCGCATTTGCTAATTAGCTATAGGTCATCGGGTAGCGAGAAAGAAAAAAAAAGTGAGGATTCTCTTCCGCGCGATAATCAGAAACACGCTTTTGCGCCAAACACACGAGTCGAGAGCCTACTGCGTTTCCCGCTTTGTTTCGGTTGATGTCGTTATTCTGTCGTTTGTTCAGATTCTTCCATAAGCGAATTCGCGTAGTGCTGTGAAGTGAGTGTGACAGTTAGATTGCTATTAGTGACTGTGTACGTGAGTGCACCACGTGGGTAGGTATACTTTTCCGCCCGCTTTTTCTGTCAGCACCGGCGTGCGCCCGAGGATACTCGATGGCTTCGACCCGCTTCCTCCTGGACGGGCTTTGACGATCGAGCGCTATAGCGATTAACTACCAGGGCGGCGTCGACGCCTTTATTGTAAATACCACCTCGATCATTTTGCTCTCTCTCTTTCGCCCCCCCCCCCCCCTCCCTTTCTCTCTCGCCCCTTGCACATTTTATATTCACTTTCCTTACTATGTTTCGATTAAAACTTTATTTAATTTACTCGAGCTTTATCATTTATCACGCTTGACTCTCTCCGTTTCCCAAGCGATACCTCTCGTGTGTCTCCGCTACTCTGATTTTGGCGATTTCAGCTTTAGCCTTAAACTGCACACCACTCTCCGCGGGTCCATGGGCAAGGTTGCCCTATAAGCAACATAGCTGTGCTACGATGTCGGGCTCCGTATAGCCCGCGTAAAGTCCCGGAACGTGCAGCAGAAAAATTCCTCTCGCTTTTTATATAATCGGGGCTTACCTGAGCAAAAACCCCGTTATAATATTAACTATCATTTATCTTTTTGTCAGATGGTTTTTGTTATTTTTGACGATGCTGTAGCGATAAACGCAAAAACTCTTAGACGCAAAATGGAATAAAACATTGGGAAACAATAATTTCTTTTCGCAAATGGAAGAACAATATAGCATTTTCCAAGATCTTCAATTTGAAAAAAAAATCGTTTTCTGGCGACAATTACTAGCTGAGATATTATTTTTGTTTAGATTCAATCTTATACCAAAATGATTATTAAATGTTATCGTATTATGTGTATTTTTTTTCACACTCATTGAAGCATTAAATTCGATGAAAAGTGTGAAAATGGAAAATTGTAACGTAAATACCCTTACCCGCGCGACTGACAAGGGAAGACCACACCCTCCGGGTCATGAATTTTGTTTAAACTTGGTCAGCGGTCTTCTTTTGCATAAAAATGAAAGCTCCTTGAAGGATTCTGTCCCATGGGCTTTCGTTCGGGAGTTATCGGAACTTATATGTGATGTATTGAAATACAGAGCCCCTATTTAAACCGTAATAACTCTTGAAATATTGACGCTATCATAATTTTAGGGTTAACAATCGAAAGCTGAGATCAAATCATTCTGTTAAAAAACAAATTTTTTATCCAAAAACTCCAATCCGTTCGTAAGTTGTGTCGCGATAAAATTTCCATAATAATCGAGCACTTTTAAAGTTCTGAAAATTTTATTAAGTATTATGAATGAAAAATGCAAATCGACACAACTTACGAAAGGATTGGAATTTTTGGACAAATATTTTTTTAAACAGAAGGATTTGATCTCAGCTTTCGATTCGTATCCCCAAAATTACGATAGAGTCAATATTTCAAGAGTTATTACGATAAAAATAGGGGCTCTGTATTTCAATACATCACATATAAGTCCCGATAAATCCCGAACGAAAGCCCATGGGACAGAATCCTTTAAGGGGCTTTCATTTCTATACGAAAGAAGGCCACTGACCAAGTTTAAACAAAATCCATGACCCGGAGGGTGTAGTCTCCCCTTGTGAGTATATGCCCGCCGCGGACAGTCCGCTGATGGGTCGGGGGGGAGAGGGGCTCCGTTCACGAGGAAAATTTACGTTCAAACTACAATTTTGGACATTGCATTCGCAATTTGTACAAAAATTATAAACAATCAAAAAATTTTTAGTTTTTAGTTTTTCTATTTTTATTGCAAAATGGTGGTGATTAACAATCAAAAACGCTGCCAACTGCATTGGCGGAGTGCTTCCTTGAAGAGCGAAATGAACTAACTTTACTTTTTTTTGCGATGATATTACTATTTCAAACGAGTGGAGAACAAACATTTTTATAAAATGGCTCTAGAAAAGTTAACAAGAGTTTAAAAAAAATTGAAGTCATTTACACAAGTGCAACCGCTTTAGTGATCGGTACACTTATTAGTATGAAAACACGAAATTTCGAAGAAAAATTATAATTGATAAAAGACTAATAATTTTTCTACTCGATAAATCTTTATGAAACTTGATTCCTCCCTCCTTGGACCATGCTCGCAAGAGCTTAACAAAGAAATTATGACGATTCCTCGGCCAGGGCCGTCATAAAGATTCGTACACTTTCAACTGAAAAACACAAAATTTTCGATAAAAAAAAGACGAACAAACTTGTTTCTGTGAATTTTTCCCAAAAAGTTCGGAATTTCAAACTACAATCGAAAAACACGTGAGCTTTCTATGCTCGCAATGTATTCCATCCTACTTGTCGACAACCATTGTTGTCACGTGACCGCCAAATCCCAATACCTTGTGTAAGCTTCTCATAAGAGCCTATGTTAAAGAGCGCGGGAGGGAGCGCGCGCGAACGAGAGAGAGAGAGAGAGACAGACAGACAGAGAGAGCTATTTTTAGAGGCAGTGAATCGTGGAGGGAGAGTGTAGACTGTGGCATATACAGTGTATGCCGTCATTTCCGTTACACTCTCTTCCGTAACACTAGGCCGTGAGCATTTTTTCAATTCACTCTCTCTCGAAATCCGCAGCAGAGGCCGCGTAGAGGCAACGGCCGGCAGATACATATACATACATTTATCGAGGAGAAAGGAGTTTCATTCCAATATTTAGGATTATATTTCACGATATTAAATACGTGAATATAAATTTTACGTTCATAAAGTCAATAAATTCTATTATTATTTAAAGTATCATTTTAAATGTCGTGGATTTTGCCTGTCAATCACAGTGGCGCCGCCATGCGGCGGAATAATCCTCATACATGCGTGACAAAAAGTATAGTTTGCACCACGGGCTAAAGGAGGTTTTTGACCTCGGGTGCATGCAGTACTCGCCATCAACTGAAAAATGCACTCTGCTTCGCCTCGTGCTAGCTCGACTCGTACGGACATTGCCGCCTCAGTCAAAAAAGACCGCCTTTACGACCTTGTTACATAATGTACTATAATGACTGGGGTCTTATTGATATAAGTGGATCTGGTTGCGCAGAGGCTCCATGCTGCAACTGCGCAATGTGCAGTCGCTACTGCGCAGACCGGATCCATCATATCAATAAGACCCCTGGGCATATCACATATTGAGATATTAGAAGTGTCGATCTCTCTTTTAACAATGGAAATTTGTATATGTATGGCGAATCGTGTGACAAATCCTGATTTAAGAAAAATGCCTTTGTTAAATGATTAATAACATGATTTATCAGATAGTGATCTTCACACGATATATGATAATACATTTCAACAAGCCAATTGAATTCACATAATTCATCACACATAAAAATAATTGAATAACTAACTAAAGTTTTTAGCTGGGATAACTGCTAATTCCATCATATCATATATTCTCAAACAATGCAAAATAATAATTTTTGCTAGAAAAGCATATACTTACTTGGAACATGAAAGTACTAATATGGTTTCTATTTGATCAATAAAAATTATTTCATTCATAACCGAAAAAGAGCTTCCAAATCAATGACTTGTTCTATTATAGTTATTACAATCATGATCAATCTTCCATAATCAATTATTTAAGAATAAGCAAATTTGAATACATATTTAAAACAATGCGATGTTGTAAGTTTGAAGCATTCATCTCATAACATAATCAGGATTTTGAATACAAAAATGACTAAAAATATTGAAACATAATGTTACAACATTAGTTATTGGCAAAATCCTGACATCAATCCCTATTATTTGCCTTATTATATAACAACTATGTGTGGCAGCTTGGTGTATTGCATTTGAAATATATTGAAGTCAGAATAATAGATAATTTTTTTAATTGAAAATCATTTTTCAAGAATCTATTGAAAAATCTAACTGTCTTACTTTTATATTAGAAGTAGGAGTTATTAATCAATTACAAGTTTCTATGATAACATAACATGTTGTACAACATATAATTTAATAAACAAACTAAATGAACAAAGCTACATTTTCTAATTCGAAAGTACATCTCAAATCAATACAATCACATAAATTTCAATAAATTTATGAAAACTAAGATATTATTCTGGTAATGAACTTTTAATCGATACTTACAAGTCATTGCATTGCTGACAAAAATATTTGTCAGTAGCATCATTTTCATGTTTAAGTAATAATGGTATATCTGGAGCCTTGTATGGTTTATCAAAGTACGTAAACAGTGCTTCTTGCAATATATTGATATATTTCAAGTTATACTGCTTAGATAATTTAGTATCATTTATCAACCTTGGTTGGAACATTTTCCTTTCCCGAAGTTTGGAACTTGGTTAATTATTGAAACGATTTCAAATAATGAATCCAATTTTTCACTAAAAAATAAATATTACTTGATAACTTATACATCATAATATATAATGTAGCTAGGAGTACATATTATAGAGGTAGTTATTATAGAGGTGAGAATAATCATAGTTATTCATGGAATTCTTGAAAAAAAAATCATCTATACAATAAAAGTATTAACAAATCTAAATGACAAAAAATATTTCAAGAATTTTCAATTATTCATGATTCAATATTTTCAAAAAGACTAAGAAATTTCAACTTATGTATTCACCATTTTCATTAAACTTTAGAGATTATTAAAAAGGGTCTTTTTTCGGTTCTTGAATCAGCCATCGTTTACTAATTTTTACAGAATAATAAAAGTTTTGTATTCCTGAATAGGCTTTAATCTATTTTGTACAACCCAATTAAAATTGCATCTTTCTTTTCCAGTGAAAATAAAGCTGATGCAGACACACTTTTCTTAGAAATAAAAAATGGAATGAAAATAATATCGACGTATTAAATGAGAGAATCATTTAATGTCATTGCGATATGACTTATGAAGCGCTGGAGTGGAATTTTATAACTTTCGGTACCACTCACTGGGTGCGTTCGATTTGAGCATTGGTCGGTCGGTCGGTCGGTCGGTTTGCCATATAACTCAATGCGTAAGGACC
>JAWWMK010042383.1:0-53115 GCA_035047105.1 Galeopsomyia nigrocyanea
AAAAGCCCATTTGATTATAATGGGAAAATGCCGAAAAAGTAGTTCCTGCAGACTTTTCCAATGTTCACGAACATTTTCCGACACTGTATGCCTTCAAAAAGAAGAGTTTATAGGCCCGGAAGCCTTAGCATAAAAAAAATTATTTGCCATTCGAGACCCCACAAAAGTGTTTTTTCTAAGGATTTCGTCATATATATATACATAGCATCGGTTTTTTTTTTTGCGTGACCGAGGAAAAGAAAGGAAAAAAAAGTCGATATCATTTGTCCTGCAAAAATAGGATTCGTCTAAAAATAGATGAAGCGCAAAGCTAAACATAGTTTTGCGATAAAAATTGTTGCAAGTATATATACACATATGTATGTATATACTTTTATCGCTTCACCCGGCTAATTGAATTAGCGCAACTATCGACTCGCACACTCGTTGAAAAGTTGCTTTTTTTCCGGATTTACGATTGTAACGCGCTGCACGGCAACCAGAGCTCAATTTAGATAAAACATGTAAACGACTCGTGTGGTTACATTATACTTATCACGTTACGTGCGGTAAACAATGTTCACCTGTGTGTGGCGACGATTTGCGCGTAATAATTTTTTGCAAGCACTATTGTTGTTCAGGGTTGCGAAATTGGACCGATAACTTAATAACAATGAAGCTTTTACGAGGACGGTAATTGAATTACATTGATTGCAGTGTTTGAATAGAATTACAGGCTCCGATATTGTGCTTGCTATCGGTTTTATGTTTTACAATGACGTCGAGGTTCGTTACGTAAAATTTTAATTACTAGCAAATATTCAAAAAAATCTTAAAAAATAAAAAGCCGGAAGAGACAAATGAATGTGCACAGGCAGCAGTGAAATTGTCAGTAACAAGTTTGCGAAGCCAGATAAAAATCGGAGCAACGAAACTGCAATCAATGCATATTACATTCGTAAACAAAGATATAACTTGTCGTGCAGAGTTTGCGAGGGTCGGTGTGTATATATCGATAAACGTGAAAAATAACAATATTCCGGCGAACAGCACGCGATAAGAATCTCGAGGTCGCGGTTCGACAGAGGAGAAAAAAACCATAAGAAGTGTCGAGAAGAACAAGTCCATATGGCTTTCGGTACATAAGAGAGTACACGTGTCCGCGTTCTCTCTGGATCGCGGATGCTCCGGGAAAGTGGGTTACACACTCGCGCTCACATACACACACATACCCACAGACACCTGACTCTCTCGTCTCGTGGAATTAATCGTGTGCACATTGCAGACACACACAATTGTGAGCAAACGAGAGAAAGATTGAGATGACGAACGACGATGACGATGATTGACTTGGCTCTCAAAGTGGCTCTCGCACTCGACTTTGCTAAGGCTTCAATTGCAGGGTTAATAAAATACACATCGCACACTCGAGAAACCGACTAACACACGCAGGTGGTTACATACAGACGCCAGAGCGTAAAGGTTATATCGGTTTTTTGCTCTCGTATGGTACGAACCTGATGTTCCGGGCTAGTCCAAGTGTTAACAGCAGCACTTGGCCGCTCATCTCCCTCCTCGTTTCAACAGTCAACTTGTTTTCAACACTTAAAGAGCACCAGAGCACACTAGACAAATATCTGTCCAAGTTTTTGGTACAGGCCCTGTAGACGACGCCGCCGCCGCCGACGTCGACGTATGTACGTCGCTATCTCGCTCTCTTTCTCGCGTTGTTACAACAACTCCTGTGTGGCCTGAGAGAGCGCACACGCCGCGCCTGCGTCTCACCCGCTCACTGCTGCTGCTGCTGCTGCAGCTGACACGTATGTGTGCGGGAAGGGACTGCCGCCGCCACCGCCGACAACGCTGCTACGCTCCGTTCCATCTAGTGCCTATATATTCTATACTCTCCGGCGCGGCGGCGATGCACGCACACTGATAAGCACTCCTAAAGATAATGTGTGCGCACTGAATGGCTCTTCAGCAGCGCGATATTCTCTGGCCGTTCGAGAGTCGAGAGTCGAGTGAAATGAGAGAGAGAGAAAAAGATGATGGTGCGCTATGTTCAGGCTGTACTCACCAGAGGGCGACATCGCTCGGATAGACTGAGATTTTTTTTTTTATTTTTAACATTTTGAATTGTTGGCGGTGTTTCAGAATCTAACGTTGGAAATTTTGTAAACAATGCTTGTAAATTTGTAAAATAAAATATAGTCCGATACTTCAGACCAAATTTTTGTATGATAAATTGTTATTGTGACATTGGGAATATTACTGATTGAAACAAACATTCCTGTAGCTATATAGTATATACTATATATAAATTGAAAAAAGCATAATATTTTGATTATCCTCAATTCATTATCCTTGTTAGAGTGTTTGAATGATATAACCATAAGGTGTAGATAAGTATAATCAGCCTTAATGATTTTTTTAAATAATATATTTACAAGGGTCATAAATACATGGCAAATTTACATATATTTCAAATACAAGTACAGTCGACTTTCTAATCTCGATGCTTACATTTATGAACGTAATTGCATTTTCATTTTTGTTTTATTTATTACATGAACTATCTAGGTACGATATTTTTCGTTTTTTTTTTTTTTTAAATTCCTCCGTTCGGTCCTCGTTTCAGTTCATTTGATGAATTTCAATTTCGCACATGAAATGAATGCGTTGACGTGAGGTGTCGTATAGTAATGGATGTGGATGATTGAACATTTATAAAATGTACTTATTATATGTTAACATTTTTCAATTTTTGTGCGAAAAATTATCATTGGTCAAATAGGTCCTTGGTTTTATGCGAATGTGCATATGTATGTCTCTTAAAATATGCTAGTTTTCAAAAGTGTCTTCAAAAGTTAAGTTAGTTGAATTTTCATTGAAACTGTTAGCAATCAGCATCTGAATTCATTTCAATCATACATAACAAAATTCAATAAATCATTTATTTTCAAAATCCTTCGATGCAGAACACGAGAGCGTAATTTGGCTGTGAGAATGTGTCTTTTGTACACACACTCTAAGAAATAAGAATTGTATTATAAAATGTAAGATATTTTTATAAGAATCACAATTTCCACAATGATATTTGTAATTAGTGGCTACAGCCTTCAAGGCACGTGTTAATGATAAGCAATGAAGCGAAGGTTTGATGTTTTTATTTCAAAACGCTAAACAGAAAATTGCGTTACGATTCGTTTTCAGTTCCCCGAGCTCATAATTTTTCCCTCGTAAACATTCTCATTTTCTTAGAGTGATTATCGTATTTATGTATTATTCAATAGCATAGTAGGTACAGAATAAAATTGTCAAAACACAATCATATTTTTTCATAACACCATATTTTACAAGAACAGATTTAAAAATCTTTCAAATATTCATAAGTAATGTTGCTAATGTTTCACATTTAATATATTTCTTTTTTTTTGCTATCCAAATGTTTTACCATTTATCTGCGTTATTACAAAATCGACATCATAAAAAAATGTGAGCTAATAAATCAATTTGCTTATTTGATGTTATAGCTACTATAAAGTTAACATTTAGTCAGCGAAATTTATTATCACGGTCAGTTTTGTAATGGCGGTTATTCGGATGAAATCAACAGACTTTAATGTCATTGGCAATCATTTAACAAAAAAAAAGCTATTACAACGCTCTCTCGCACTTTTGGTGTGCGCAGACCAGCGTGTTTTCAATGGTTCTTTTAAAATTTACTGATTGTAACAGTCGATTATTGGGCCCCGTATAGTTTTTTTTCAATCTTTGTCTGTCGTAACGTTACGTAGGTATATATATATGACATAATCTTTATGTAAACACAGCTCACGCTCCATTTCTTTTTCTTTAGTTTTCTTGTTAACCTTGCTGGATGCTAAAAATGTCAAGGACGATTCTCTACATATTCGCCTACTGATACGCTGCTTTCATGTACATTACTTTTTCTCGTCTTCTCATTCTTTGCTCATTCGCTGCAAAACCATGTTTGCCTATATTTACTTACTTCCATATAGGATTGCAAGAAAGTAACAATTTACGGGTATATGTATAACATATACAATAAAATCTATAAGCGAACAACAAACGCTCGCTTCTTGCCGAGAGCTTTATAAAAATCTACGGTTTTACTTTTCTAAGAAACTACGAATTTATTAATTTTTTTTCTTCATTTTCGTTTTGGATTTGAAATATCTTTTATCTTACGCACACGATAAAATGTCTAATTTGTACAATAATAATTATTTGCTTATAGTATGTAATACTGGTTTTATTCAACTGTGCAATAGTCTTTGATTGTAACATATAAAATGTGTTAAAAACATTTATTCAACGTGGTCTCATAAACATTTCTTCAAAATGAATTAGTAAACATCGATCTGAGAGCATTTGAAAGAAGTTAAATAGCAAATCTTATAAAATATATATGCCTTTTAAAAAACCATTACAGTAAGTCTTTCAGTATATAATGTATGGGTTTAAGAAAAAAATGCGAATCGAACTATATCTTGCTTTAAACATTATAGAAATTGCACATTTACGTATCGCGCGTATAAAATATATCGCAAATACAAACTTAATGGCAAGTCTTGCCGCTTGTAAATTATGTCAAGCGCTCATAAGCTTCAAACTTCAACGTTTATAATGAGGATATATCGTTCGTTTGCATTGCTAATACACTATGTATCTAACGAAGCAAACTATTTGCCTGTGGTGCTGAAAATCCTAAATGTGCTTTCTATTTTATACAAATTGCAATACAATTCAATCGTGGGAGTCCAGCTCCATAAACGTTGGCATCTTTATTAATATTAAATAACTTCAATCTCTTTAAACTTGATGCATTACAAAGAAATGTTTCGGTATCATTGGAAAAGTTTAAGCAAAACTTCATTACAAAACATTTTGATAAAACTTCAATTATACTTATATGTCTCAATTATTTTCAATACATTCGCTGTTACGGAAGAATTATATTTGGCTGAAAAACTTTTTTTTTGCCTTAATTTGAGAAAAAAATATTCTCTCATTTACAAAATCTTTTCTGAATTTCATATTTTTAAATTCCTATACAGTAAAATGCAGTCTGAATGATATATTTCGAAAAGGTAAAAGTTCGATAATTTGTTTTCAAGTCAAAGTGGTATAAAAAGCATTTAAAAAACGTTGACGCTTAAAAAGCATACTTTGCTAGCAAACCTTGTAATGTACATACAACGCGAAGCGTTTGAATTTGCCGGATAACAATGAGAGTTGAAATGCATAAAAATGCACGCATACAATTACATAAAGGAAACGCTTTACAGTTCACCGATACACATTCGCGCGTCGTTACGCACGAATCACAATTAAACTCCACCGGCGTATAATTACCGAATAACGGTACAACGAACTCTTGATCGTGATAAATTGCTTGGCACGAAAAAAAAAAGCTGGAGGTAGTATATATACGTATAAATAATTGAAAATGCAAAGTTCTAATTGTATAGCTCACTGCTATCCTAACGTAAACCGTAACTGAAGTATATTGGCAATCTTGATGTCCATCGATATTTACAATCACTTAATTTATTGCTCATGAAGTGCTTCGTAAATTTTAGAGAACACGCTAAGATGGATTAAAAAATAACTTATTCCATACTTTATCCGACAAATTATTTATAAACTCTATACATGTAAAAATTGGAACATCCACGTGTGCATTTATCGTTTCAAATTTTCATGATTGATTGTAGAAAGATCAGGATTTATATATATAAACAGTGATATTACACTTGAAATTGTTGTAAAAAACTTTGAACACATTGGTCTAACGCTTAAAAATTATGTCGAACGAACATAATATTTTATTATCATTTCCAAATTGAGTCTCATCGTAACTTTTCATCCAATAAATAAAAATTTTGGTTTGGCAACAATGAAATCGCGTCACACAACTCAAAATGGTTATCCGTTGAAAAATATATCTTCATTCGTATACAAACAATACGAAAACAAGTAGTGAGGCAGTTTTACATCCAATTCGATGTATACGAGTTTGTTGCAACAATCAATAAAAAATAACCATCGCCACCAGCAGTGTGTACCATAATAATACCTAACAATTTGAAAAAAAAAACAGTCGCTATCGCACCGCTCTTTTGCAATACGCTGACACATACACACTCCTCACTTCGACGACACTCACACACACACCGAACACGTAAATTCGATCCTATTCAACAAAAGCTGCGTTGTCGGCACACTGTGTATCGAAATATTTTCGTGTAAATCCCACTGAGTTTTTGAACGCACGTCGCGTAACAGTCTATGAAGCGTAATTTCGAGTTCATTCGCACTCGTGATATGCCGCAGTCGAGCAGCACTTTGATTACGCTTTGATGTAGTACGATCTAGACGGTCCGTGAGACGGTCTTTGAGGTCAATCTCAGACACTCGTGGTGATTTGCTCGATGACAGTGACGTCGCGGCTTCGCCTTGGTGTCCTTGCGCGTTGTATGAATTCGGGATGTAGCTGATGATGCTGCTGTGGCTGAGGATGAAACTGATGAAGGTAAGGTTGCGCCAGACCTTCGGGTACACTTTTACTTGGTCTCAGTGGCCCTTGAGGTGGTAAGCAGCCGCCGCAAGTTGTTCCTGAGTTTTGGGGAAAAAAAAATTTTTCAGTTGGAGTAATTGGAAAGCATCGGCAAAAGTTTTTTAATTCTGGCTACGCTCAATTATCATTGTTGAAAGTATCATTTTTTTCGTATTATTGCTAATTAGATGCAGATGGATTTTTTGTTAAATTCAAGTTTATACATAAATTGGCACTTGAAAATGTCGGATGTTTATTAGCAAGTAAAACGGGCTTGTTTGCTAAAACCCTCGTCGCATTACACTTGAGTTTCTAGTGGGCAAACTAATCTGGGGTTACATACGAAACCGCGACTGTAAGCAATGCCTCGGGTCGCATATGTACACTTTGGTTTAGTTGAATGTAAATCTCTCTATTAAATTAAAAAAAACAAGCCGTATGCCACGATGACACTTGAATCGAAATAACAGAAACGCATTGTCTGCGTAATAGCCATTTCGTTAATAAAAAAAAAGAATATCACTTTTGTGAAAAAATGCATTAACTTCATGTGCTTATGAACTTGTACGTATACTGCGTGAATAATGGAATTACGAATAAAAACTGTGCACTCCGAAAAAGTAAAGGCTAAAATTCCAGTGTATAATACAAAAATACATTTCGTTAATGGGACTGTGGAGGCGGAGTCGGCGGAAGTACGCTGGGTAGTTATAGCGAGCATGCTGCGGGATGGTCGCATTCAATGCATTCAAATGTCGTTTTTTTGGCTGTGCCATAATTTCTACATTATGTTCCTCTATCGGCCCGTAATGACATTTCAATCGAGGTAGTTTAAAAGTGATATTTATTGAATCAAGATAGTATTGGATTTGAAGCTGATTGAAAATTTAAAAACTCTATGTGTAAAAAAAATATAAAGTTGATCTTTTTGATTTAGTGTGCCAAAATGATACATTCGAATTGAGTTTTATTGAAGAAGCAAACAGAGTTGCTGCAAGTTGACAGATTGACGTACGAAAGCTTTCAAGGAAAAGAGCTAAGACTCCAACAAATAAGAAAAAGAAAAAATTCGGTAGAGCAGTTGAAATTTCTAAAGGCAAATTCGGAGCCAAGAACGAAAATGTTCGAAATTGTATTTGCATTGCATTTTCAGTGACAAAAACAGAAAAAGAAATGATGTATAATATGTATTTTCCGGAATGTATTTAAAAATTGATTTACACTTCAACGAGTCCATACAATGATGATAATTTTATTTCGTTGTAGTTTTGTGCAAATAATTCTGAAAATAATTTATTAAAGTCTATTCCTATCCTGTTTCAATTAGCATATTATAATCAGATATTTAAAATAAGATTATAATAATGTATTATAAAACCGCAACGGTCGAGCAAATATCTGCTTAAAATTCATACTTCAATTCTCGCCAAATATAAATAGCAGCTTCGCCATTAAAAGCCAAACCGCTAACGAACAATAATTCAGCGGAGCGTCGCGTGTAAACCACAGAAGCACTTACCAAGCTGTTGCTCGTGAAAGTGTTGATGCGGATATCCGTAAAAGCTGTTCCTCTGAAATCCAGCGAGATGACCAGGATGAAAGCCATGATGCACCGGTGTCTCGGGTCGACTCAGCGGTATGTGCAACGATTGCGACTTGGGTAACCTGGTGAGTGTCCTCGTGACAGGTGTCATATTGGCCGCGGAACAGGCGCAAATGGGCATCGAACCAAGCGAGCCACCACCGCCTCCAGTAGCAACGTTAGCCGCGGCAGCTGTAGCGGCAGCGGTGACGATCGGCGAGCATGGATTTCGCCGACCCCAACCAACGAGGAACAGTAGGGCTGCTCCGCACAAGGAACTCAAGGTGCACGCGTAGTAACCCACCCGCGGGCTGCTCGCGTTCATGTAGCCTGCAACGTGACCCCACGTACATATATATTATTATTTTTTTTTTCTTTTTTTTTTATCATCTTTCCCGATGGAGGGTTTAGATGCAGAAAGCACGGGGTGTATTCATATCTCGGAGATTTCGCGCTACGTGAGCTGCCTTTTTGATGTGGATACCTTTGGCTTCCTATATTGCCCCGCACACACATACACACACACACACGCGCGGTGCTCTGAGAAAACGTGGCGCAGCTTGGAATGGTTGTTTATCGTTTGAATAAGTTAGGCGTTGGCATGAATTCTGAAGGATTTTTACTGTTCGCCTCGTGATTTAATGGTTTCTTTTTTATGTGCAGTGATCTTTATTGTTTCGACAAGTGAATTTAAAATATTTACTTTAACACATTTTTTTCAGGTTTTTACATTTCTTTTCTAATAATAATTATAAGTTAATTCACTTTGAGTAATCTAAAACATTGTAGGATATACATAACTTCTGTTATAAAATATTCTATAAAAAACTGTTTATTTTCACATTTAGTAAATAGAATTTGATAATTTGACGATGAATATGTATACTTTCATAAATTTCAATTAAATTTGCGAGACTTTAAAAGCCAGCCCATTACTCCGAGATAAAAGTGTCTATTACCGTTATTCATATTCTCTTCACAAGATTACACTAAACTACGAAATTGCACATAATTAGCTATCCATTTTCGCGAGTGGACAGTACACAATTGCGAAGTTTTTAATCGTCCGTATTAGAGAATTTTTCCTTTCTTCTCTTTCATTACACAATTATTCGCCAACGAAGTGCTAAGCCAGCCAGCCTCTAATAACTTGGAAAATGTTGAAGCTTGTTTCATCAAGTGGCAATTAATGCCGTTTTTATTCTTCTTCTGTTTCCATCGAGCTCTCACGGTACATTTATCTCTCGAGTAAGTTTTTTTTTGGCGGAGTTACGCCGCGCAGGGTCTCGTTAATTACCGCAAGTGTGTGTGTATATATATATATGTACTTTGTTAGCCCAAGGGTTTTCCATTGTACGCTTGCCCAGCAAAAAGCCCTACGTTACATACATGAAAGACTTGGTTAATTACCTCACCATATTTGCTCAGTTCAAGCACTGGATTATAAGCTCGAATAAAAAAAGCTCTTATATTTATCCTCGAGACTCCAAGGCGTATACTGTGATTTTCAGACAAATATAATTCGCTCGGTCGTTATTTTCCAATTGTCAGATTGATCGATCGTACGTTATTTGCATTAGAATCAATTTGTAAATCAATACGGCTTGTCGCGAGATATTGTTTAACGACACGACGCGACACGGTCGCCGAGCTAAAGCTCTTGGGGATAAGATAGATATATGGCATCGGGGGACGAAACAGAAAAAAAAACGAAGTCTTTCTATCAGTTATCCATTTTTCCGATCGCGGATTTGTATGTTTCCCCATATACACTTCTATCCGGCTTTGCCACGGCGAAAAGCTTTGCTGCGAGCTTTCACGGAAATATAAATTTTTATCTCTTTTTGCAGTCAATGAAAGTCCATCCTTGGATTCCGAGAAAAATATGCAGCTTCTATAGACAGCGTATGCACAGGTGAAATTTATTCAATTTGAATATTCATGAATGACTTTCGTTTTAAAATCTTTTTTAATAATAATTATTTTAATAACGACATATTCAAATAAGAATGCTAAAAAAAGATTTAAAAAACGAACGTCACTTTTATCAGACAATTACTCCGTAAAATTCACATTATAACTCTTGTAAAATTATTCATTCATTTTCTCACGAATAATAGTTGTAATACGCTGAATATTTGAAGGAAAACTATTTCACCTCGGCGTATTTGGAATTTACAGCTGGAGCTGTTCCGCGCGCAGCGTACTTGCACAATGGATCGAGAAGTTGATTATATACCCCTTAGAAGTTTGCTTGAACAATGGTAATTTTGCTCGTGGCTTTAGATTATAAAATTAATTACACGCCAAGGCATGTTGATTCAGTTGAAGTTTAATCACGTTGATCCGAGAATGTTGGTTTCGCGAGATATACATTTATTATTATACGAACAGCGTCAACCGCGTGATGAATGATACCAAAAAAAGAAAGAAAAAAAGAAGCGCAGTTATCAGACAAAATAACAATCAAAATGTAATCAAGCGAGCATGGGCATTGATAAACGGCCAAACTGCAGCAAAATTGCAGAATTAATCACAGCAACAACAAGAATATCTTCCCGCGCTCTTGCAATCAAGTCACGAATCTCGAGGAGAGAGACGAGCTAACGCGCGCGGGAATAAATGAAAATCTCGTTATCGCATATCCAAGGGTGGGAGAAAGGAGTTACAGTAGTAAGATAATGGATAAGAAAAGAGACTCGACTCTCGAGTAGATATATACATACCTGTAAGAGGAACTCCAACTAGGATCGGCAGAGCTTTGGCGGCCTGCACGAGCGCCCAAGATTTGGCGAACTGTCGTGCCCTCAGCCTCTCGAGGGCGAGCATCTTCAGGGAATACAGACTTCCACCGAGCGACGCGCCATAAAGACCCGACGCCAGCACTAAGCCGTGGTAGCCTTGTACACTTCCCAATGCTACCTGAGCTATCGCTGTGAAAAAAAAAAACACACGCAAGCATTATGCATTGGTTTATTTCGACTCTCGCGCGGATGCGAATCAAAGCTATGTACTTTTCACTCTTGCATGCGATTTATACATTATTTTTGTGGAGAGGATTGCTGGGTTGTATTACCACTTTTTCACGTTGATCATGTGGCTAGTACCTTCGAGATGTAGTGGGAATACGCATTTGCTTGCGAGCTTGTGAATTATTTACTTTTTCGGTTTTGGAAAAAGAAGCTAAAATGAGCTTTGCGGTTGAATTGACTTTTTTTCTTGTTATTTTTGAATTTCATTCGAGATTGCTCAATCTATCTCTTAATTAAAACATGATCTTTGACTAATATTAGACATCTATAGCAGTTTCAAGTTTACTCGCGGTGAAAAAGAAAAAAAAAGTTTGTAAAGCACTCGCGATCAAATTTTCAGCGTGAAGTGGGCAAAGAAAAAAGAAAAGATTTTTTTTTAATAAGCCCCCGAAGCATCAACTGTCACGAGAGTCCAGTGCTTTTTTTCATTAGAGACGAGAATTTCAAGCAGACCAGGAGAGAAAAAAAAATTGAGATTAAGTATGTAAATTTCCATAGTCGACGGACACTCGACTCTCTCCCTCTCTCACCATTCATTTTTTTTTTCGTTGGATTTGTAATTCCGTAGAAAAACTCTCGGATGTTAATCAACTTAATAAAATTAATCCTTACCCTTCCTGGTCGTTAACGCGAGTAAACTTGAGAAGAAGAACAAGAGCGATCCATCACAGAGCAACACGCATTTAATTTGCATGAAATAATAGCGTCGAGGATGATGAAAAAAAAAGAATTAAAAAAAAAGAGAGAGAATCTCAAAGGATGTAGTCACCGCATGATATCCGATTTGTCGGCTTGGCATATATCGCATGCACAAGTTATAAGAGCTTTAAAGCTTGCCGTAGCAGCAGCAGCAGACTTTGATATCAGAGGTAGCTAGCTACTAGGTTCTACTTTAATCTAAGCGTTTGCGCGGCGGCGGTGGCGCGGTGGTAATGTCGGTGTGGCGACGATGAAAGGAGGAAGTATCATTAAAGATTGAGCAGCTGGCATTATGCGCCGGCGAATGAGGTTTCCAGTCGCATTTTTTTTTCTTTTTTTTTTTTTCAAGCACCGTAGATGAGGAGAACGAGAGCACTGCACGGAGATATTGCGATAAAGAAGAAAAAAAAGAAAGAAAGCTGCGGAGAACACTATGGCTATGTGGATATATGACGAAATAATTAACATTGAATATTATAAAGCAAACGCGCTCGACGAGAGGGGTTGGAATGTAATTAATTTCGTTTGCGTTTTAACATGCAACTTTGAGTTTTTTTTACATTTCTGCACGGATTCTCATGTTTAAAAAGATTAAAGAGTCAAAAGTGCCGGCATTCAAGTGTAATTTACATAGTTACATTTTCTTTAACATACAGAAATTTTTAATTAGTTAAGAATAATTAATTTTAAGAATATAATTAGATTCATAATTTACAATGCAAATCATAAAAAAAAGTCAAATAAAAATAATTTCATTCGAATCAAAAGGTATTCGCTCAAGGATATATAATCCAATTGAAAAAGACGAAGAACTCCGTGAGTTTCCTCGACAGCCGAGATTCCTTCTTCGCGGCGGTGGCGGCGACAATGAATTATGGAGAAGCGAGAGTAAAAAAAAAAAAAAAACACTCGAAGCCGCCGCCGCCACCTCGACAAGCTCATTTAAGCGCGCAATCCGCCGACACCCGATAGTTCAATCGGATGAATAATGTTATAGCGTCGTTAGGTGCAATCGAGCGTTTACCTTATACAATATAGTATACCTATATCGCAGATTGTGTGATATGTATTATATACGTAGGTGGATAGATACTAACCAACTCCGACGAGAGCCCCCTGGCAGAGATATTGCCTGGACACAAGGCATTGGGCCGACGGTCGAGCGGTCACGATTCCCCAGGCGGCACAGCCCAGAGCTGCCGACAGACCCAGGCAGGTCTGCAATAATACCGAGGCACTTGTATCGCTCTCCTCCTGGTATTCCTGCAGCGCCTGAGCGTAACAACAACAGAGACGATATCATTAACCTATACCGCAAACACCAATGTTGCCTTAACTTTTTTTTTTCATCCGATGCTTTTTTTTATAATTCGATTCGATTTCCTTCGTGTGGTTTAATTCATACGTATAATGTTCGCGAATTTCTTTTTTTTAAATATTATTTCTGCGACGTAAAACGTGTTATATCATGATTAACAGACACTTGGCCAAGTGTACATAAGAGTCGTCATAGCGAGGGAATATGAGATGATGCTATCGATTTTTCTATAAAAAATTTTACCACTCATCTCTCTCTCGCGCGGGAAAGTTTGCTTCGCGGGGAAAGGGAAAATGGGCAAAGACTTGCACATGTGTGACTACGAGATTACGTAGATATATATTTATACCTTACGTCGTCTGCCCCGAAGTGTCGCAATTT
This sequence comes from Galeopsomyia nigrocyanea, assembly GCA_035047105.1. Taxonomy (NCBI): domain Eukaryota; kingdom Metazoa; phylum Arthropoda; class Insecta; order Hymenoptera; family Eulophidae; genus Galeopsomyia; species Galeopsomyia nigrocyanea. The sequence continues at coordinate 13,575 of JAWWMK010042383.1, forward strand.
TATTCCATGGCGTTCGTAAAAAAATATTACGCAGGGATAATAAGTACCACGTGTGAATATAAAACTCGACCGTATTTTTTCGCGAACTTTTATGTCGCTGGAATACAAGAAAATTATTTTTAAAAAAACGAGAGAGGTTTGCGAATGGTTATCGTTAACGTCGATCGTAAGCAATTAATTCCAATGATTTATCGTCGCGTTATCGCGTTAACTTTCGCTTTAGAGTAACGTGTGAATTTCAACATTTTGTAAAAACATTTTTAGTTCGTACGTACGACATTTTCTTTTCGCAGAAACGCGTGCTGAGATGTTGCACACAGTAGCAGCAGCGAAGGTAACACGACAATAGTCGAGTAAGCAAACATTTTTCCCCTGAGTTTCGCAATAAACGTAGAAAGTAAACCGTTTCGAGTCCTTTCACAAAGAAATCACACAAATCGAATCACATCGAGGGGGAAAAGCAGTGCCGTACGCTGTTCCGCCTTTACAAAAGCTTAGACCAACATCGGCGATCAACGTGCTTTTACTGACGTTTCCTCTATTTTTTTCTGCCTTTTTGATTTTCCGCGAAATGGCTCACACGCGTGTCGTATTACAAAATAATGAGAATATGTGGAATAACAGAGCTTTATTTGAAAAGTTTAGATGTAACAATTTTTATAGAATATAATGTAAAGATTATGTAATAAAAGAGGAAGTATATTAAAACAATAATTTTGAAAGTGTTTTTTTTAAATGTCTGTCCTAAGCCTGACTACGACTACTTAGAATCGAACCAACTCCCATTACGTATCTACACCGCTTATTACCAAAATCCTTATCATTTACAAATATCAGCAATGAAAAAAAAATGAATAAAAACGCAACTATATACTTACAATATAAAATGCCGGCGTGTAGAGTCCAAACGAAGCAGTACCAGCGGCGAGCATGAGCATCCTAACGGGTCGACTCGCCAGTGGACTGAAGTCGAGAAGCGGTTGTCGCGCTGCCTTGAGAGCCGACTTGGATTTGGGCTTCAGTTTGTTTTGTTGATTTTTCAAGTGCACAATCGCGTGCCTCTGCGGATGATACAACGAGGCGCTTCGATAGATCAGACCCAGAAAGAATGCCATGAAGAGGGCGCCGGTTATCGCTTGAAGGCCCAGCCTCCAACCTAATTTTCTGTCGAGGAACGTCCATCGTAACTTTATTGAAGAATATTTTTTTTTCATTTTAACGAAGCGTAAATTTCAAATGAGAGAACATATTTCTTTTTTCATCCGGAAAGAGTTTCAATTCCGAGGTTTAATATCAAACTCTACTTCGCGGAGTTACTACTGCAATCCACGTTGATGCCGCCACACAAGTTTTTTTTATATACATTTTTTCTCTGCACTACGCAAACGCTGGAAGTCAATTTCATTCGATTACATGTGTGCCAGAGAGGAAAAAGTACCATCCACATACGTTTGACGCGCGAACAAACTTTCGAGTTAGAAAAATCAACAGCAACAACTTAGACAAGTTAAATAGTTCCTCGCAACGGGCAAAGATCTAATTGAGAGGTCGTAAATTGTTGTAAATGCTTTGGGCAAAGACTCTGCCCCCCCAGCTTTCCCCTCGACAGGGCAGTGTGGAATGCATCGACTTGTAGAAGCGAAATAAATGAAGTACGTTTCGGTCGTAAATTTTCATTAGAAACGTTAAAGTCTTTAATATCAACGTTAATCCGTTTGTCAGCGGCAGTCTTATAACCGCGAACGTGACTCCCTGCTGGGTTGACTTTCGCGCCCGCCGTGCACAATTTTTTTTTCCATTTTATTCTTTTATACATATTTTTTTTTATCGATACTAATTTGAAACGTGCTCCTGTCGTGACCTAGTTCGGAAACTTTTGTGAAATGTCAAACCAAAACTTCCTGAAAAAAACCGATATTACCATCAAATTTTGTGATGAGCGCAAACGAAAGTCAAGCGTATTGTTTTATTCCCTTCTCCTCCGTTAAAATATCGAATTTCTTTCGACACAGACTGTAAAGTTTTTACACGAAGGGCATCGTCCATAGTAATCAAGCCCGATATCCCTCAGAGTTTATCTACTTGCAGAAGCATTGTTCGCGAACTTACGGCATACTCTGTATTTACGTGCAGCAAACAGCAGCAAAACCAATCCAAATGATTAAGGCAGTGCGAGGGATGGAAGCCCAGAGGTGTAATTTAAACTCCCCCATCCTCCCGCTCGCGGAGTTAATATTTCTACCCGCCGATAAACCCACAAACAACTGCAGCTTATATATATGTATATATACCGCTGCCTTTTATTTATGGCAGATCAACGAAAATTAAGCCTGCGCGTGTTTAATCGCGCGTTAAAACAAAAGGGAGCTTCGCCGCTGCATATAATTATGCACCGTGAGTTGCGGCTTATTAATGGATATGTTCAACTTGAACTTATACGCCCACGACAATTTTCACACAACACTCTTGCTGCCGTTGTGAATATATGTACGTATGAGGTCGTGTGTGTGTGTAAATTATCGATGCTCGACGCAAATAGCTTTGATTATAAAAGGCGTGGATAATTTATTATTATAACGACGTGTTGTTTGATCTAGTTTTCCCGGTACAATTTAAAATTCATAAAAGATTTTTGTTCTCTATTCAAACTTTGTTGTTGTTTGATAAACGCTTTATAGAAATATCGCAGGAGGTATAAAGCTCCTCCGTAGAACGTAATTACTTTGTTTTTCAGGTCACGAGGCAGCAGCAGCCGAGTTCAACGAGAAATATAAAGCAATCATTGTTTTCCGCGTGAAACGAGCTCTTTGAGAAAACGAAAAAAAAAAAAAAAAACAAGTATTTAAAAAATAAATCTACTCGCGAAATAAATATCACATTCTAATCATCGTGCACACACGCAGCCTCTAACCGTTTGGACTTTATTTCGGGTGGCGTACGCAAGGCGAAAAGTTCGACGCGCCGGCGGCGGCAGCGTTGGCGGACATAAATTCGCTCGTGCGAAATTCTCGCCGGCGGCGTTGGCGACATAAATTTCCGCCGTGTAGTAGGTAGCAGCAGCAGCCGCGTGCGGGTGCGATGATTCGAGAGGACAGCAGCAGCGGTGGCCCTCATTCGCGACACGTCTTCTTGCCTCGCCACAAGATAAAAACTGAGCTTTAATTATTTTCTGCTTGGTGATTTAAATTCGATTTTTTTTTTCTTCCCGCGCGTGCGATGAAGGTAAGGTTTATAGCCGAGCTGCTTTTGCAGGAAAGCCGAAAAAAGAAGAAAAATCGCCTTTCGTTTTTGTCGCGATAAATTCTCTTGTAAATCCGCTTGAGGCTTTTTTTTGTGCTCGCCACCATTATACTTTGATCTTTAATTAACATTTTCCGTTAGTCGTTTATGGGTTTTATAACTGGAAGGAGGGGGAGGACTCTGTGCGTTTTGCGCCAAGCTCGCGATAAACGTTACACACATTGCGCTTTACGAGCGAAATTTTCGCAGTGTGCGCGATCGTGCTGCGTGTGTATTATTTAATACGCATTTAATATTCATAGATTCGAGTTTTTGGCCACGCGTGTGCTCACAAAGAGGACATATTACTGTAAATTGCGGAAGCTTGTTTGTATACAGAAGAACTTTATATACTAGCTGGCTTTGATTTTTGATTGCCTTTTTTACACTGATGATTTTACGTTATTCTGAATAATTATAATTATTTCTTTTTTTTTCCAAGCTTACGCTAGCGCGTGTTTTAAACCTCGAAGTAAATCCTTAAATTATCGCCAACTTCTGCGACCGCACAATGTATAATCGGCTTTCGTCCAATTAACAAATATTAATGCTCGAAATACATTCAACTTACAAAAATAAAACACCTCCACTTAAAAAAAAAATCTCTGCGGATCGTAATAAAAAACCGGAAAATCAACGGGGTGCAACCGAGCGATTCGGCCATAAGCGCTCGTGGAATGTCATTTAGGCGCGCGAGCTGTCATCGCGTAAACCGATCGTCGCGGCGCGAGACACTACTACCGCGACTGGCAATCAATTACCCCCGTGTGGCGAAACTTTGGCAATAGGTATATATAGGACCGCGCACACATATCCAAACCGAGCATCCATCCGCTTTCTCGCGCTAATTACAACCGCCACCGCTGATTTCCGTGGGCGCATTGCACTACACACACTCGCGCGTATGCACACCGCGCTGTTCGACATGCCGTGATGCGTTTCGTCGGGAGATACGAGCTTTTTATAACTTTTTTTACTTCTTCTTTTTTATTTTTTTTTCGCAGATTGAGTTTTGAAATAAGTTTTTTTTTATTATCTGGTTTTTTTGAAATTTCGAGGATGAAAAGAAGTACGTATATTTTCTTCTTATTGAGATAAAAAATGCATGATTTTATTTTTTGCTGTGGTTTCTCTTCTGTTTACGCATCGCATTGATGAAGGATACCGCGGTATATTCTGAAGATGCGTGTATTAAAGCATACTATAGTTTTACTACGCGAATGAAACTCAGATGTAAACGCGTGAGAGCAGATGGGAAAGTTGTAACATAATTTTTCATTTTACGACTTCGAAATTACGAGATGTCAATGAAAATTTAGTTTTTTTTTTACGAAGTTCTACGTTGCTTTTACGATAATAGTGATTTTGCGATATATTCATACTCTAGAAATTTCGCGAATACGGCATAAAAACTGCGTATAACAAGCATATTCGAATGGATTATATATACGCCAAACATACGAATATGAAAAGAGAGCCAGAGCGTATACATATTCAGTATAAGGCAAACAAGATTTGTTTGATTTACGAAACGATAAAATGTTGCGAACTGCATACATCTTGCAAGTCCCTCTTGACAGTGAATACATTTGAAAAAGTTTGTTTGCCGTTCAGCGTCGGTCCGTATGCATTTACCGTACTTTTCAAGAATACTTTTCCACGAATAGATCAACCCTCGTCATTAATTTTTTTTCCTTAATCCAAATTTCGCCTGAATATTTTCTCTACTATAAAATTCTAAAGATTTGCTTAGAGTAAACTCACCCGATGAAATATCTCCGCCGCAGAATTTAAAATGATAGTCTAGCGTGAATTTTAAGTAGAGCAAATATAACAAGAGAAACAAAATGCATCTCTCGACAAAAACTAAAAACTTAGATTGCACGTTGTGCAGTAAGCGAAAATGAAAATAAAACGACTGAAAAAAATAGAAAGCTTGCATTCTAAAGTGAAGAAGGCATTAATTAACGCTCATTAATTTCGCCAGTCAATAAGGGGTGGTAATTAGAGCGTAATTAACTGCATCCACAACGAAGATAAAAATCGAAACTGGGTAGCGAAGTGTTTGATAATTAGTTGGTAACCCAGTTTTTATTTAAAAAAAAAAGAGAGAAGAAACTTACCCAACAGCTTCCTTGTAGGACACGGAGAACAGTGCGATGCCAACTCCAGTACCCGACTGGACGATCATCTCCACGAATTCGCGCCTCTTTCTGAAGTAATGGCCCAGCACGAGATTCGCCGTCTCGCGCACCAGTCCTGCGCCACAGCCCAGCACTACTCCGTAGCTGAAGCATTCGCCCAAAATTATCTCATAATTCGCAGCTTGGCGTTGTAAAAATATTTTAATAAGACATTAAAGCTTTTCGCGAGTATACGAAAATCGTCGCTGTCCATTCCAAAGCGTTGCGGTTTATTTGTTTGAAGGGCGTGAAGCTTTAATGGAAAATTTTTTTTAGAACCAGTGGTAATTTTTCAAGTCGTTATTCGCGAATGAAGGGATTGCGCATTGTGCTCTCAGTTTGAATTTAATATATTTCTTCGCGTACTATAAAAATGAAATTCAAAGAGTTTTATTCATCACTCCGTTCTATTTTCAACTAAAAGTTTTTTTTTAAATGGCATACGCTTGTTAATAAAAGTATTATGAAACGTTATTGTGAAAAATCACTCGACTGTTAATTAATGTCTCTTGGAATTTTACGGAGCACAGCATTATTAAAGTGAAATAAATACCGGAGTGAAACTCATTTTGAATACAGATTTTTTTTATTATTATCATCATTTATTTTTATTTCAGAAAAACAGTTATATAACATACGAATAATTCGTCCCGAAGCATCAACAACGGAATATTTTACAAACAGTAGACGAGTTTAATCTTGGGTTGGGATCAGAGAGCACAAAGCGTCAAAGTGTCGCGTTATCTGTTTCCTCGCCCACAAACAACAGTGACTTAACTCCAAACGATGACAACATAAACGTGCCGGCAATTGGACTCGAAACGAACACGAAAAAAAAAGAAAAGGAAAAGGAAAACGTTTGTCATACCTGAGAAGCACTTGATGCGGTTGCAGAGCAAAGGACGTGAATAGAGCAGCAAGAGCAAGTACAAGTCCTCCAATGACAGCAGTGAGCCTTGTGCTACCACGCCGACAAGTGCCAAGAACCAAAGGTGCCGAGGCGTGCGACACTGCAGCGCTTAGCGAGCCGATCCACGCTGCCACATAGAACAAACACACGAACACACACACATACGCGCGATTACTACACATCGGACACCATATCTCGTGTCGTGGCCGCACAACCGCGAATAATACGCTCGAATCCCTCTCGTCGGCGGAGAGGATATATAGAGCCAGAGGCCTTTTACGAGCCCCCTTGAATATATGGGCATTAATCACTGTGAAGAATGAGCAGCCGCGCCTCGGCACATATCCTACTACCACTACTACTTGGCTTACACTCGCCCTATAGACTAGACGTCGCTTTTGTGTGTATGTGTATTAATGCCGAATGCATGCGATAAATGTATTATGTTTATACATATGCGCGAGCGCTTCTCGGCAGATTTGTAAATGTAAACTGCTCTTGATCTATTTTATGAAAAATATCGCGTCTAGGGAATGAGAATATAAGTGATGATGATGATGATGATGATGATGATAGTTTGGGATTTTCGGGCTGATTAATATTGCTGGTGTGTGTGGGAAAATTAATCTTCGAGCTACATATATTTTTCTTTTCCTCGGGGAAAACTGATCTCCTCTACGGAATTATAGGATCAAACAATGCGATGGGAGGGTGTTTTCGGGGTGGTTTTTATTTTTCTGCGTGGTTGTTTTCGTCTTGCGATATGATGAGAAATAAGGATTGTTAATCACTAATCGATGTGAGTGAAAAAGATTTTTGTTAAGAAAGATTTTCAAGGGAAATTTTAAGATCACGAATTCGAGATGAAAAAAATGTAGGAAGAATTCTTTTTTAAGTAAAAAATCCCGCGCATAAAATCGCGTTACTCTACGTAACACCATTTTTTTTAAAAGAATGTTTAGCCTTTGAGGGAAAATGATCAAATTACTTTGGCTTCTTTCTCAAAGCACGCAGCAGCAGCAGAAGCCGGAGCAGGAGCTCGCCCTTTTGCAACACGTTGAATTTACGTCTAATTGACTTTTCGAGCGGGGCGCAGGCTAACAATATTTGTGCAGTGCAATAAAATAATTCAATTGCTCGGCGAATCTCATCAAGAGAAAGGAGTGGGGGGTTTGGGGGGGTGTGATAATGAACTCTAGCGTACGCCAGCGTCAACTTTAGCCTACCAAATAATCAAGTTTTAACGCGGCAAACGAAGTTACCTACGTTTTGATTATTTAAGCGATGTATATTATTATTAGTTTTAGCCCGTTTCGCGTGTAATGCAGCGATAATATTTTCGCACTCGCTTGTTTTACAAGCTCGTCGAATTTACGAGGCAGTAAAGAAAAAAAGCAAAGTTTTGGGAGGAGAAATTAATGTCAACGTTACGTTGTTTTTCATATTCAAAGGCAAACGCCGTTATCGAATGGAGCGATCGATGATCCAATTACGTATTTAATTGAGTATATAGTACTAGTATACGATGATTGTACAGTCGAGCGTTTACGATGAAGCAAATTGCGTTAATTTTTTTTTGCGTCTCTCTCACTCTCGACCGAATGGATTGAGTTTTCGTATACTGTATTCGTGCTGTGGCTTTTCCCAGTGGCAATAAAACAATTCGATTGCGCGCGCGCGCGTCCTCGTAAAAGCTAGATGAGACAAAGACATTCGCAAATGAAGGACGCGCGCGAAATTTATTCCACCGCTGTATACGGTTTATATTTATGAAGATTGTTACGGTGAATGTGAGTTTATACTAATCGATCATATCCAGCGACTCGTAAAAGCTATTTTATGCACGAAACTAGAGAAAAAGAAACATTTCTCGTTGGATTGTTACGAATATTATATACGCGCGAGCGAAGTATATAGTAGTGGATGAGGGTCCAGATTTATCCACGATAAACAAACTTGCTAATGAATCTCTTCGCGGAAAACTGCCAACAAACTTTTTTTACAAGCTAATGACGCGCAGTTTGTCGGAAAATTCGAGGATAATTCAAGTAGCGTAAAACGGAAAAGTCGGAGGGATAGGACTTTTTATTTTCTCGGTCAACGGGCATCGCGAAAAGTTTTGAGAACTCGCTCTCTCTCTCTCTCGCTCTCTCTCTCTCTCGCTCTCTCTCTCTCTCGCTCTCTCTCGAATGGAGGTCACTTTTAACTCAATAATTACGGTTGATTTACATGTGACCGCGAGAGCGAAGGCGTATCTCGACAACGACGAAGAAGAAAAAAGTAAAAGAGAAAGAGAATAACGCGAGAAAGAGAAGAGCACGCGGGTGCACGCGTTTGCGGCTTACACTTTTTGCATTATTCATGCAAGGCTGCTCTCTTCTCTCTCTCTCTCTCTCTCGTCTGCCGTCTAAGTATAGTAACAGCGTCGTCGTCGTCCGTCGTCGCCCGGCGCTTCCACCAAAATAACGCGACCTGCGACGCGGGCGAGAAATAATTTGTCGCATCAACGCCACGCGCGACGAGAGAAAAATGCATGAATGCGGAAATTACTTCGTATTAAACTCGTTTGATCCTGACGTATATAGCGTGCTTCAGTTTCGTGATGTAGGTAGGCCGTGGATGTAAATAGTTTTACGATAAATTTAGTGCTCTTTATGTACGATATTGTTTTTTTTTTTTTTTTGGCGTATTTGGAATTGACGAGATTGTAAAGTATTCATAGCCTGAAAAAATGTTCGATATTTTGCAATTAAGGTCAACATTGTTAACTTTAAATTACGAGAGGAGAAATTAAATCGAAATAATGCTGACATTTAAAAAAATTTATAATTGTATTTTTATTTTGTTCTCTCATTCGCAAGCGAGGCAAAAAAAGTACACTATATAAAATATCGCGTCGCTCGTTTCGGTTATTTTTCTGCATTTTATATTAGTCTGGGAGCTGGGTGGGTTCTCGTGTGTAATAATATACCCAAAGGAATAAAAGGGCGATTCTTATACATTTTGAGCTGCTGAATCTGAATATGCATGTCCTTTTTTTAAAAAAATAGCACTTTTTATTTGAATCGCAATTGTTTAAACATATTGTGGAAAAATTGTTTTTTTCGATCTGGATGGATTTGTTCAGTTAATTGGGTCAATTTTAAGAAGGAAATGTCTCTTTTCATTTTTCCATAAAATGCAAATTTAAAAAAGTTATGAATTTTTAAACGTCTAAAATTTGACGTTTTTTGCTAACTTTGGATGTTAATAACATTTTATCTATTTTTTGAAAATTGAAGAACGTACTTATTCCTCAAGAATTGCCCTACAGATTTATGTACTTCAAAGTTCAGTCCGTGCTCGATAAGTTCAAGTCAGGCCATTGTAAGTTAGCGCTCATTACACAACGTCTGGATGGTCGCGTGCGCCGCACGACAGATGATCCGCGCGCGCGGCCATCCAGACGTTGTTATAAGCGCTAACTTTCAATGGCGCGGACTCGAACTTATCGAGCACGGACTTAACTTTGTAGTACATCAATCTGGAAAATTCTTGAGGAATAAGTAGATTCTTCAATTTTCAAAAAATATGCAATAGATAAAATGTTATTAACATCCAAAGTTAGTAAAAATCGTCAAATTTTAAACATTGAAAAATTCATAATTTTTTTAATTCGCATTTTATAAAAAATGACAAGAGACCTTTTCTCCTTGAAATGAACCAAATTAAATAGAAAAAATTTATCTAAATCGAAAAAACCATATTTAAACAATTGCGATTTCAACCAAACGTACCATTTTTTTCGAAAAAAAGGACATTCATATTCGGATTCAGCAGCTCAAAATTGAAAATACATAAGAATCACCCTTTTATTCCTTTGGACATATTATTGCACACGGGAACTCATCCACCTCCCGAACTATATTCGTTACATAGAGAAAACGAATTCGAAGCATGCATAATAAATTTCACTGATTGATTCCCACTACATTTCAAATCGAAAACAATCAAGTCACACGAACTTAATTGAATTCCACCAAACGAAAACTAAGAATTCACCAAATCCACATCCGAGTACTAAAGTAAGAAAAGCTTAACGGAACGGCGTCGCCGAAGCTATAGACGGTGGAGCTAACGGTAATCGACTAAACGAACTAGGGATCGACGTCGAATCGAATTAAAATCCCAAAGTGAGACTCATCTCTTCCCCCCCCCCCCCCCACCCTCTCGTCCTGCCATCGGAAGCGATTAGCCCGAACTTCGAGCTCGATCACGAAACTCGATACCACGCGCGTCCGCGCACACATATCAAACTTGTTGCTCTCACACATCCGCGCCCGGAAGAAAAGATAAAATATCAATCGCTACAAAAGCTTCCTGCAACCAAGCTCCCCGAACATACACACACATATTGCACATTTGTGCTCTATACATCGATAGACAACGTGAACTTTTCGACAAATAGACACACTACCGTGTGGCGATGTATACATATACTATGTACGTTTCACTTTTGTTGATTGCCGTGGTTTGGCGCGCGACATCGATTCGCTTTCCCCGCCTCCCCGCAAGCTTGAAAAGGTTTTTTGTGTTTTTCGCGATTTGCGCCGGTGCGTCAATTTTTCAACGAGGCTTTTCTCTCTCACTCACCTCCGCGGTTTCTTTCCTCGAGATTTGTCGCCGCTATTCGAGTAATCATAAATTAATTCAATCGCTACCGTAGAAAGAAACTTAGAATGAAAGATTCGAGCTTTCGATTGAAGCAACGAGGAAAGTTTAGAAATATCTGCAAACTTCTTTTTTTTGTGTGTATTTATTTCTAATGCGAATACACAACGAATAAAACTGCTCTCTTAAACCCTTCGAGAATTCGCTTGGAATTTAACCTAACAGAGATCCTCCCATCCCCCCACGCGCTTAATTTAACTTCATCCGACTTAAAATTTGCAAAATTACCTTGCTGCTGGAATTCCCGGATTCCGAAGTATTTAATCGTCTTACTGCGAGAGTTAAAAACACACAATATCCGCCGGCGCGTATAATTATTCTCCAATTATCCCGTATACGCGTGCGTGTTCGTAATTAACATAGCGAGCTTGCAAGCTCTCGGCAAAGCGTATATATCCTATACGTCAACTTTGTAATAGAGGTTTGATCGGTATGGCAAAGTAGATTAGAGTTGAGTTAGGCAAGATGCGCCAGCGCTTCCTCTCTCTCTCGTCGTTAAGTACCTACTTCCCTCAAAGTAGTAAAACGCGGAATGATCTCGCATAAAGAAGACGAAGAAAAAAAAAGAACGATTCGATTAAAACTAACAAAGGAGGCTTAAAAGAAAAGAAAAAAGAAAAGATCTTGACACGTGCGTCCATGCAAACGCCACCCCCCGCGACAACAAACCTCCTCCTCCTCGTCGACGCAGAGTAAAAAAAAAAAGGAGAAGGCGAGAAGAAGAAAAAAGGAGGCATCGTCACGGCTCATTAAGCCGCTAGAGTTCAAGCGAGAATGTCGATCGACACGTGCGCGGATGAATGAGCTGACCGTGAACCCCCACGAGGCTTTCTCTCTCTTTCTCTTCTCGTATATATACAAGCTTTATTTTTATCGAAGCTCTCGCCTTCACGCTCTCTGTCTCTCGCGCTCTTTGCAAGCTTCGCACGACGGCCAGTATGTGCGAGGAGCCGCACATGCGATCCATCTTACGCGAGGATTTGCCGCAGATCTGTCGCACTTTTCTCCTTTGGGAAAACGCTTATTCACCTCTGAAGCTTCCTTTTTTTGCATTTATATGCATGAATGCCACTCTTTCTCTCTCTGCGTTTGCGAAGAAAAGAGTTTATAAAAATTATGGAACAATGAATTTATACGCGAGCAAAAAAAATTCTTGCACGCTCACACGAGATTTCCATTCTAATAAAGGTTCTGAATAAGCGCGCAATCGATCAATAAATAGGGAATTCGCGCTCGTAAATAAACCGTAAGCGAGAGAGAGAAAGAGAAAAAAAGCCGATTGCCAGCAACAACATCGACTGTGTGAGAAAATAACAGCACTACACCGCGCGTAAGAGAAAAATAAGAGAGGTAACGGAAGGGGAGGCGAGCGCGTTCGACGAGGAGAAAAGAAAGTCGTTTGAGGTGGAAAAGCTAACGGCGGGAGCTGTCTAAAAGATTGGATAAAGTTGGCTTTAAAGCGCGAAAAAGTAAATCCTCGTACGTATTTCACTCGCGTGACAATACTACACTACCACTGACATTTAATTGTTGTTGATTTTTTTTGACAACAATTAATTATTATTATTAATTTATTTTTTGAGATCGTGGTTATTTCGAAAGATTATATCACGTTGGTCGTTGAAATTTTGGAAGTTAATCTTCCTACAATTTCCAAAATAATTGAATCATGAAGGCGTGTACGTGTTACGAACACGCGAACATTCTCTGATTATGGTTTAATTCGATTCCGTTCGTCTCGCTGCCTCTAACAGTTTAGTCGATTCAAGCGAAATATAGCCATTGCGTTACATGTAGATTGAAAAAGAAATATTATCGGAAGCTCTTTCCATCAGGCAAAAAAAAAAACAATTATTCATACCCATCAATATTTCAAATTAAATTGCTATCGAGTAATCGACGATTCCCTTTAAAAAATGAAAAATTCGAACGTGCGACATGCGTATCGATAATAAACTGTCGGCAATTCGCTCTCGCCCTATTAACTGATCTCTGCACTCGGGTGGATAATAAAAAAAAAGATGTGAAAAGTAGCAACTATTAAAGGTCACGAAGAAGAAGAAGAAGAATAATGCACGCAACAGCCTCTCGGTAGTATACTGATTTTCGATTCACGAGGTGGGTAAATGGAACGACGACGACGTCGAAATAGCGCACAGCAGCTTTTTTCTTCCCCCTCGACTCACTCTCTCGCTTTGTCGACGAGTGGGGAGGCCTCGTATACCTATACCTGCAACTGCAAGGCCTCGCGACGTTTATTGTCCTCGCGTTCGCGCATATACATACTTGTGCACGCTTCTCTCTCTCTCTCTCGATTCGATTGCCTTGGAATTTATTTTTTATACGGCAGAGCTTTTCGCGCTTTTAGCCGTTGAACATACATTTTTTTTTGGAGACGCGGTAAATTGGAAGTTATTAGATTTTTATCATTCTCTCGAAGGAATTTTTCTATTTGTACAAGTGCTGTCGAAGGTGTTACCTTCGGATCGATATAAAATTAAACAAAGAAAAAAAATGAAGCAGCTTATTAATAATGTCAGTTATTTTTAACCGGCTGGTTAACCTACAGGCGGGAGAGAGAGGGAAAAAAAATCGTGGCAACAGCGCGTTAGTGGAGAAAAGTGAATCGATAATGAATGTCAAGTTATTCTCCGTCGACACCTACTCGAACAACGAGAATAAACTATATTACTCTCGTTCATTGCAAATTATTTATTACAACGATAGCGTTAGTAGAACGACATCATTTTTTTTTAAACTCGAATAACTGTATATACACATATGTGAAAAACTCTTCACGAAATAGCTTTCTGATGAATGGTCACATACAGAGAAGATTGAAAATGTCAATACGGTATAGGAAAAAAAAAGGACAGCTGCCATTGCCACACTCTGCAGCTTGCGAGGACATCAAAATATCACAGTCATTCGCACTTCAAGCGTATATACCGGAAGGCCATTTTATAATCGAAAAAAAACAGCGCGTGGCAGCTTATATCAAACGTTCGAGAGCTTTCATCGGGACGCGCGCTTGCAAAAGAGAGATTTTTTTTAGTGCTTTTAAAACAGCAAATATTCGCTCGATGGAAAGCCATATAATCTTTATCTCGCTTTCGTGCGCGTACCGATGCTGCGAATTAAAACGCTTGGTATATAATCACTTTGACTTTTGCGTGCAGTGCGATGGCGCAATTTTCGACGGGTTGCAAATTCGTTTTTTTTTCAATATTGTAAAAGAAATGTGCACTTTACATTTTGCATTTTTATATTTTAATGAAAAATTCGAATTTCAAAGTAATTTGATCAATTCATTGTTCAACAATACTTTGCACAACGGGAAAAAAAATAAAAGTTTTATGTAGCTTATTTATTCTACAACAGTCTCATTCAATCAATTCGTATACAATAATCACCGCATTCATTACTTTCCACCTATGTATTCGCGAGCGTCGAATGCTGATTGTTTGTCACTTTTTTATTTTTCGAGCACGCAATGGAAAAAAAAAGAGAGATACTCGTCAATACAGGATACTTCCGCTTTTCAAAGCTGGTTGCCGCTGACTGCTCCGATATAATCGATTTGACAACTTCAAATTGAAAGCAATGTCACAGCGCAGGTTTTGTTTTATCACAACAGAGAAAAGCAAAAAGATGAAAACTAGAGCAGTCCGACTAATACAGAGTTTTTTTTGTTATTGCGGTGTATATAATTTAACAAAATAACACGTTCGTTCATTCAATCATAGATCATCCACTCGCTGTTAATTCTGAGAATCCGTGCACTTAGATATATCACTCGTTGGAAATAGCAGTTGGAAACAAAAGAGCAGGAGAGAGAGAGACAGCGAGAGTACTCACCGATATCCATTAGGCTCGATTGGACGAGATGTTTGGCCGCGTGAATGTGCAGCTGTCCAAAGGCGAGTTGCATGCCGCTAGTGAGAAGCATCGCCAGAAAGCCCGCTGCGCAAACTAACCAGCCCCAGCCACCTTCCGGATAGAAGTGCATTCGGATACCAGACACGTCGATTCCTGCCAATAAATATTACGTACTCGCATTAATTACCTCTTACTCAAGTTTTTTTTTTTACTCGCTGATGTTTCACGGATGAATATTTTCCTTTTTCGCTCGGTTACTACTACGAGATTAGTTTTTTTTTTTTGCTCGTTCAGGCTTTGCAAGCTGTACTCTCGAGCAGGCTCTCGTGATTATAATCGCGCTGCTATCTCTATATCGCTCGGAAGAGGGAACGTGTTAAAGTGGATTGCGTTATCGAGGATTTTTTTTTCTCTCTTAATTTTATTTTCGACGATGGGACGAGGGGAGTAAAGTGAATAATCGAGGCTTCGATGCTTTAACGAAATAGATTAAGCAATTTGGCGTGAAGCTGAAAACTGGATCGAAAAATTTGTCACGATGACTAAACGAATTGAAATCTCTCGTATGGTCGTTTATTTATTATTGCAATGTATTCTCTCGGATCTTGCAGACATTTGCGAAAAAAAAAATCTGATGCGTAGCACGTAATTTGCCTTGACAATGATATATTTCTGCCGTGATATCGAACGACGAGCTGTCATATCACTCGTATCGAAAAATATTGTAGGATTCAGAAAATAAAAACACTCAAACAGGATTCAGTGAATTATTAAAAATTAAAGTGCCCTCTTACCGAATATAAATTAAAAATCAACGTTCAATACAAATGCATACCATCGATCCGAAAAAAAATCCATTATTAATAAAAAAAAATAGATAAAAACTCTTTCCGCGATAAAAACGGCTGAGTACATTGAAAACTGCAATATGAATTCCCGCTGAAATACAAGCATTCCAAGCTTAATCAAATCTCGTCAAATCGTCGCTATCCACGTCGACAGAAAAAGCTCTCGGGCTCGAGGAGGGGCAATCAATATAGCCGGTGCAGCGAAAAGAGAAACATTGAAAAACCAAAAAAAAAAATACCCCCGGCACTGTCAGACAAAAGCTCATCAGTATTCCCAATACGCGTTTTCCTTGTAAAAAGTAAAAAAAAAGAAAATCAGCTGAGCCCGCATGAAATGGTCGCTGAATAATTCACCTGTTCGCCTAAGCGCCGGTACGCATCGATGCAAGCTTCGCAGATCGCCGAGGACCCAGTTACCATTGCCGATCGCTGAATCCTCCAGTTCGGTACAACGTATTCGTGGATCTGTGGGAGAGAAAATCCATATCATTTGACGAGCACATGAGTAAGAGAGAGAGAGCGAGAAAAATATAGACGGATGTGGCGGTGGTGGTAGCTGATATGGAAATCATGTCACCGCCTCGTTTTGCATTCGCGCTCCGGGGCGTTTCTGGAGCGATTTTCCAGCTTCGTCGTAGCTTTTATTTTAATAAAGTAGCTCGATATACCTACTCTTCTATGTTCGATGGATGTACAGGGATATTTTTTTTTTAGCGACGGACGAAAAAAGGTACGAATTTTTTTTCTCTCACGATTTTCTCTTTGCTTTGCTATATTAGTTAATTAGAACTATAACGAATTTCCGAAACACACATACATTGCATTTAATTAAATTTCGACTCTTAACGTGAAAGTCTACTTGAACTTTGTGCATTGCCGAATTATGCATTTCTACATTTCAAACTCCATCTGACGGTACTCACATATACATAAACAGTTCTGTAACTTTCTAATTAAAAGCAATTCTCAGCTCTCAATCAAAGCTTATTAATAAACAAAATAACTCTTCAAAATGAACACACACATTCCATACGCTCCCTCTTTTATACGTACGAAATCCGTGCAAAAAAAAAAAAAAAAATAAATAAAAATAAAAATCTCGCACACGCGGGTATATTATGCACGAGGTGACACTTCTTCCTCGCATAATAATGCCCGAGTTTTTTTTCTCCTTTTTTTAGTCTCGCACGCTCGACTATACGTATAAACGGAGAGCAAGCAACTTATATGCGTGCATGGTGCTGGTGGAAATGACTTTTGACGTGGCGGCGCGGCGACAGTAGAAAGTGAGAGCTTGCGCGCGCTTCGTATAACGAGGCTTGGCTGTCGGCTCTTTTTTTTTTATTCTCCACCTTGCGGAGATTATTACGAGCGTCTCGCCAAGAGTAAGACAGCCCTAGCGTTATTGTGAAATAGAGCGTATATTTTTTGTTGCTGTTGTTTTTTGTTGCGATGCTGTACACAAGAGTTTATGATGTCTAAAGGCTAATATATTTTTTACGATATTTGGCATGTTACCTACATCTACTATATGAATGTCGATATTCATTATAAGCGAAAAATGCTTTATTAATTTATGTGTCGTCGTTATTTACGTTATCAGAGCTGCGCGAAACTATTGTTACTGTATGATGATTCAATGAGAAAAAAAAAGAAGAAAGAAATAATGATTGGAGCAAGCTTTTGTCAAATTACACAATGCGGCGACAGAGTGTAGACAAAGAGTATTCAATGTGAATAACGATCTTTGTTCGAAGTAATTATGAAACTTTTTTTTTTTTGCACCCCTCTCACTCTCGCACTTTTGTGATGCTCGAAGAAACGCAAGCATTGTCTTTCGTACTTAAAATGAAGATTATTTTAACAACTAATGAGATATATTCACATTTTTCCGTTTATTTAAATAATCATTTTAAAAACAAAATTAAAATTCTTACGTTCGCGGGTTAATTTGACTGCTATATGTATTTCGAATTCTCTCTTGCGTGAATTATCGAGTGTTTTAATTAATTAAAGCACGCGAACGATTAATTAGATACACTCGATGAATAATCAATTAAAATCGTCCGCGGAGTTTCATTAAAAAAATAAAAAAAAACGATATGATCGACTAAAATAAAAATAAAAAAGAGGAAGACATTCCATCCAATTAAAGTTATAATATCGTATTTCGCGCGCGAAAGAAAAACTCGTGTCGGGGCAGCACGTAATAATCGAGCAAAATAACATTTATATATATATATATAGCTAAAAATGCTTTCAAGACCGAAAGAAGCTCGTTAAGATGATTGAAGCCCCCGCCGCGCGTGTTCGCACCATATATAGAACGTTCTCTTTTATTTTTCTCGCAATCGGACTTTCAGCAGCTCGCTAAAGCTAAAAGTCAATCCCACAGCAGCAGCAGCAGCTCTCTGATTTCTCGCGCGCGTGAGGTATAAGAGTCCCGCGTTCACGGAACTACCTTGTACACTAGCTGCACAGACTCTGTGCGCACTTGACCGATGCTTTGAGGTTACCACTGCGGACATAGACTGACGACTATCTCTCTCCTTCTTCTCTCCCTGCCTCGGTATATATACACGACCAGAGAAACTTGTTGGAATCCGTTGAACATAGCACTGCTTTAGCTCTTTGCTATTTGCTCGTTAATTATACACGTAGTGTACCCGTTTGTTAATTTATACGGCCTTGAATTTGTTCTCGCAAATCTTTGTCAAGCGACGACAGCAGAGAGACAGAGAATACGACTCGAGCTTTACTCGTTTAATTTTTAATCTATCTCTCGCAAGCTTTTATTCAACTTGCAGCTCACGATTCGCATTTAAGGCGCGCGCGCGCACGCTGAGGTTCATTAAGCTATCTCCCGACGAGTTAAAGGTAAATACTACGAATCGCTTTGCTCTTCTCTCTCTCGCGCCTCGGATGCTTCTTTCTCTTTTATTATCGCTGCTCTATTGGTTTTTCATCTCGATCTATCTTCAAAGCAAGTTTAACAAGTGTATAAAGAGCTGTACCCGATACATTCTATTCGATCGTATAGACGGATGAATTTGAATTCGTATTTCATGTAGCGCAGAAAAGTAAAATATAATCGATATGAATTAACCGTATCGCGCTAAACTACTCGATTAAATTAATAACGCCTCGTTACATCGATCACCGAATTTTCAATCAATTTCCGCAAGCCATAATCGCGCTACCATATCAATGCATCCGGCGAAACATATATATTTATCTTCATCCTTGAAATATATACATCCCCCGCAGGAGAGCGCACAATGATCGCATCAAGCACGGAGCGATGCGTCGAGAGACAAAAGGGTGGGTGCAGTTGCAGGTCGCGATACGTGCTCGAAAACTCACCACCGTGATAGGACGACGAGGCATGGCGATGATGAGCGGTTGGTGGTGCCGACTGTGGTGGCACGTAAGCCGAGCCATTGCCCGCTTCCATACAGTGAGTCGGTGTGTACTGATACTGATGTGGATGTGGCGATGGCTGCTGCTGTAGATGATGGTGGTGATGCTGCTGCTGCTGCTGTAGCAGCTGCTGCTGGTGGTGATGCTGTTGCTGCTGCTGATGCTGGGCTGCCAACAACGCTGCTGGGCATCCCATTATCGGTGTACTCGTTTGCGCGCCTGGATGCAAGCAGCGCACGCATCGCATCGGCGTCTCGCTCGGCTGGTGCGGCATGTAACACGTGCGTTTCATGTGTATTATTGTTCATATGTGTATACGTATTTGGCTACAGGTGCATATTGTCGTGCAGGGTGTAATTGAGTTTGTTTTGTTTTTTTCTTTTGTAAAAAAAATACAGCGATACAACTTTGAAATAAATTGAATCGGACTTTAATAGAAAATTTGATTTGATAAAATTTAATTGGCGGTGTAAAGGATTTCAAGCGGAACACGAGACGAGGCAACACAGAAAATGAAAAAAAAAAAGAAATTACTTTTGCAGTTCTATATGCATTGGCAATATCCATCGAGTAATTGAACAGATTTTTTTCTCCAATATTCCATTGAGAGATAAATTTTCACTGGGTATATCGCTATATACGTCCATTGATTAAAACGGTTCATTATACAAAACATCAAAACATATATAGATATTGTAATATTCAGTCCGTCCGAATTAACATCGTTCAAAGATAACGAACAATTTCGCAAAGGGTTGATCAGTATGGTAGTACTACGCCAACTGCGTTCGAAGCGCGCAAAGCTTCGCTTTCAATCCGCGACAATGAGGACACGACGTTATTAATTTGCCCTCCTCCCCCTTCCCCCCAGTGTGCACAAAGCCTTCTCTCTCTCACCACGACAGAGCTTTATATATGCATGAAGATGCTTGAGAGGGAGGAGTGACTCTACGATCAGATTTGCAAGAGCGATTTGCATAACAAGCCGGTAATGCTAGTGAGAGGCAGAGCCAATTAGCAAACGTGTTGATTCAGACTTGATTATATAGGACATTCCACTGTAGAGCCCCCCTCGCGTGTAATTGAATTCAAAGCGATGGAATTTTTCCTTTTTTTTTTCCTTTTCCCTCTCCCTTTCGCGTGTTTGTTTGTCGAAACTGTGCAATATTCCGCGCCAAAATTGAAAAACTCTCTTCGTCTTAGCAGAAGTTATATGCGGAGAGTATGTTTCCGCGGAGAGGCGAACACATTTTTCTATACGTCTACGTGTGCACGCCTCGAAGCGAGGTATATATACCGAGTCAGTTGGATATGTAGACGAAGCGCGCGAGCGGCGCAGATATTGGCACACCGAGAGACGATTTCTGCGGGCGAGGGTAGGGGATTTTCTTGCACGCTCAACTTTATATATACGTGTGTGTGTGTGGCTGTATCCAAAAGAGAGTGAGCTGGATAAACAGCTCGATTGCTTCAGCTATGCACGAAAAGGTAAAAGAGTTGAATTTCCAATATTCTTCATTTTAATTTTGTGCTCGCTTGAAGAATGTTCTTTGTCAATGTACGCGCTTTATTTTCCGTCTTTCTTTGCGCGTATTGTTCTTGTCTGAATTCCAAGTGAGAAAGTGGGTCGATTTACCGGTGTGTGAAAATAACTCGCACTGCTAAAATATGTAGAAACACACACACACGTGCGCAGACGATAGAATTTCCCGAAAAAACGTTATTAGTTTTCTCCCTCTCCCTCTTGTGAAAAACTCGCAAGTAATTTCCAACATTACGTCGGAAGAATAATAATGATCCCACGGCGAATTGAAAACAAAAAGGCACACTTTACACGCCTGAAAAAAAACGTAAGATAATAAATTCAACGCGCTCGTAAAAACGCGCTGATTAAAGTAGCAATATTTGATGTCCACGAAAGAAGAAGAAAGAAGAATAAGAAGAAGAATTACTTTACAGTAGCAGAATCCAGCAGCATCAGCAGAAGCAGTGTGCTATCTATTGGCTATTATGCTTTCGCTTCGCTTGTACCATTATACGCAATATGTTTGTGTGTGTTTGCGTGTGTTTGTGTTATCGTTGGAGCAAACAAAACGCACGGCGTGCGCTGCATAATACCTGTGTGGAGTGCTGCGAGCGCAGAGACCTTATCGAGCCGGTGTGGTGAAGGGATGGTACGCTGCCGCCGAAGCTCATACTCGAGGCGGCGCGACAACCCAGTGGCGTGGTCCAACCACCGCGTAGACTCCCACCGCCGCTCCATACTCCGCACTCGTCCACCAACATTTCTCTCTCTCTCTCGCACTCCTCTAAAGCTTCTCTATTCGTGTATATATATGTATGCGTAAGTGGCTACCTGATTCTCTGTCTATCTATCTGTGTGTGTGTGTGTGTGTGTGTTGGTGGGTCAGCAGCTTATCGACACTGTTCCCGCATCCTTGACTGCACGTCGCTTCCGCGCGACTCTTTGGTAGTCTTAGTACTTGATGCTGCTGCTGAGTTGAGTTCTGCAAAAGATGAAAAGCGAACTTTGAGTGAATAATTAATACGCGTCGAATTGATCTCGATAGAGGGAATGTTTAAACAAAGCTTCATTAGATTAGAAGGGCTATTAATACACTAGGTTGAAGGGGGTATTAGAGGCGTTCGCGAGTTAGTTCAGCTTGGATTGATAGCTGCCGCGAGTGGCGTGCCGCGTGCGAGGAGAGCTTGTTTGATGGGCTTAATCATCCACTTAGCTGACGTATTAGCGATCTTGGCTTATATTGAATAATATTATTGGACTACTATGATGATAGTTGTTAAGGGAAAACTACCCTTTGTAGTTTTCTCTTAATCTGAAATTTATTACATTGAGATTTATTATCTATTTACAGCACCCAGCAAGCCTCATATCAAGCTTGGGGGATTTACCACCAGCGTACGCACCTGTACGTCTCGATCTCGCGTCGCATGCCTCTTATGTACCTTGCTCATCAAATTTATCTTCCTATTAATGATCTTGTTTATCTATTCTAATATTACTTATTTAAATATTTATTACTTTTTATAATTATTCATTGTAAAATCACAAAAGACTATCAAATGACAATTCAAAATATGTATCTATAACGTTTGATTGAATGTTACTGTATTAATAAGAACTATTATTAGCTTACTAATATTCTAAACTATCCCAAAAGTATGGACAAAGATATATATTCATTTAGTAAAAATAACGCAAAATGAAGTAAACAAAGATAATCAAAATCAAATGTAAATTCCCGTACGTTAGAAATAGTAAGGAATAATAATATTTGTTTAAATGACAATAATTTATATTTAACGTTTAGTATTTATTTATCAATATAATTAGAACTATATTTTAAGAATGGAAAAAAAAGCAAAACACAAAATGAATGTGGATAGCGAAAATAATATTAAACGAAGCTGGCATCGTCAAAACGGTCACCCCCCATCCAAGTAGTAACCACGCTGATGCGGCTTAACTTCGTTGATCGGCCGAGCATGCATCTCCGCCGCACCCCAAAGTGTCGGGTTCTAATAGAACATATTACTGTGTGTATTGCCGTATGTATGCAGATCGAGTCGAAACAAAAAGTTTGGTACGAAATCATTGCACTAAAAACCACCAGGACAAAAAACATAGTAGATTATTTTTTTTTTCGATATATATATATATATATATATATATTTATTTTTTTTAATAATTTAATATTTTCGATGTAAATATCAAGTTTTTTTCTGAATAAACTATATTTTAAGAATGTAAAAAAAAACAAAACAAAACAAAATGTGGATAGCGAAAATAATATAATTAATCTTAGATTTTATCGCATAATATTCCAGGTCAAATGACATCTTCCTTACCTCAGAAGTATTTTCTTAGATCATTATAATTTTGTTTTCGAATTCAACATTCGTCATCATCAATATCATCATTTACTTCTCATCATTTGGTCAAGGACCTATTCATTTATAAACTTGAAAGTCGTCAAGATCAAGAGTTTCGAGATCGACAACTCACGTGTCGCTCAAAGGTCTTTGGCACTTGGCAACTTTCAGCGCACGGAAACTTTAAAGTTGAAATATTTTAAAATGAAAATAAATTTATAAAATCCGTCACATGACAAAATTATCGTTTGTCGTGACGTTATAAAAATACGAAAGTCAAAGACGCGTGCTTCAAGATATGTGGGAGAATCATTACCCTAGTTTTTTATTTTTAACGAAGCTTCGAAACGACATCCAAACGAGGAAAAAATTTATCTCGAAATTTTAATTCAGCGCTACTCCAGCAAATTATCTTTTGCACACTTCTCGAAGATCTTCTTTTAAATGCGAGAGAGTTTAGGGGCAAAATCTATTAATAATTTCTTGGATATTCACGAGCCGTCATGTTACGGAACAGTTATTACAAGTAGAATACACCGAGTAGGGTCAGACATGGTCACCCTAGTATACGTAAACCATAAAAAAATCGAAGTAAAACGCGAAATTGCCGAACACTCAAATATATCGGATAGACACGGCTAAGTTATGTCTATAGCAGGACTATTAGCTGTTTTGTGGGGATGTCAAAGGGAATTACGCGCACGTTATATAGCTTCGAGCACACAAATTGCTCGCCGAAGATGGGCTGAACCTGCTAGAGAGAGCGCTTTCGCACAGTGTCATTACCTCACTCGGCGAAGGCTCTTGGAGGCCGAAATTACTCGCTTTGTATGTCGATAACCGACAAACCCATTCCACCGCACATCCGCACGGTGCTTGTCTTTCCTACTCCGCGGTTTGTTAAACTCGCGACGCAATGTATATGCCAGTCTCTCTGGTGTATACAAGCGTTTTTCCTTTATCTTTTATTCGAAGGAAAATTGCTGGATAATACGCGAAGCGCTGCGGCATTAAGAGTACGATATAAAAAAGGGACAAGATTTTCCACGTCAAGTGGCGCGCTTGGGAATAAAAGTGAATCATTTACCGTTGAGCGCGCTTTATTGTCTCGTCCTCGGCGTCGTAGTCTCGGCTGCTGCTGCTGCTTCTGCCTTGCCGGGTTGTTGCCTTTGCTGCTGCCGTCGCCGCTGTTGCTGCTTCTGCTGTTGTTGCTGCTGCTGCTGCTTCCATCGTAATGATTTACGCATCTTCAGATACTACAATGTTCATTCAGCTCTTGCACTCGATATTCTTTCGCTCGTCGACCTGCAAACGACGGAAAATATATAATTGCAAGATATCTTTCTTTACTCCTTTTTTTTTAACGTCTGATGCGTCTTTGACTTTGCAAATAACGGAAAAATTTATGGTGGCGCAAAGTTTTCCTTGCTTCGAGGTATACGGAGTACAAAAAAAAAATTTTTGTTTTTTTTTATCACTCTCGCAACTTCTTCGCTTGGCTAAAGTTCTTCATTCGCGCGCTAATTCAACTTCTAGCTACTTGGCCCTGCTCGTTTTTCTTGCTTTTCCGCGAGTTCATTTGCATTCAGTATTTTGCCATTCGTTACGCGTAGCCCACCCCTCCACGCGCAGAAAAAAGAAAAATAAGCAAGCTCGTCCTAACGATAATTCATGCTTTGTCGTTTGTTTTGGCATAAGCACTCTATACCTGCTTGCTTGCTTGCTTGCGGGAAGACAGACAGACGGGCAGACGGCTCCTTCTGCAATATGCATGGGGCGCTCGTCAAACTAAAGCCTAGGCTTCTGAGTCTAAGGATTTGATAATGTTTTGCATGCCGCATGAGTTATGCATGGTTATATTACTCGAAATTGCGCGAACTATTTTTTTTTTACTTTTTATAAGCTGAAGGTATCTTTGTCTGGCAAAATTACAGGAAGCAATTTCGCTAATGAATAATCTCCTCTGGCTGAAAATATATAGCTTTTAATTTTCTTTTCGAGATTAAATTGTACTTTTTCAACGTTATTGTTAGCGTGGTATTTGTTAATTAAATTGGAATAAGAATTTATTTTTCTTTGAAAGCATGTTTTTCTTTCTCATCAGATCTGATGCTCTGGCATCAGTACAATAAAAAGTAAATTAAGATGCATTTTCATTATTGCATAAATCGACTACGACTATCGGTTCGTAATTTCCGAACGCAATAAAAAATCTCGACAAACCTTGTGCCCTTTCTATATAGTATTAGAATACGATAGAACATCGAATCAGAGTTCGCCGGAGCTCGAGAATGCAGAAATCTCAATGTTTGTTGAAAAGGATACAAGTGATAATTTTGACCACTGCGACTTTATCGATTCATAATTTCCGGACGCAATAAAAAATCCCGACAAAACTTGCTGTACCCTTTCTATATAGTATTAGAATACGATAGAAAGTCGATCAGAGTTCGCCTGCAGCTCGAGAATGCAGAAATCTCAATGTTTGTTGAAAAGGATACAAGTGATAAATTTGACCACTGCGATATTATCGGTTCATAATTTGCGAACGCAATAAAAAAACTCCCAAAACTTGCTGTACTCTTTTTATATAGCGTTATAATACAATAGAAAGTCGAATCAGAGTTGATCTTATGCGTTTATATTTTTAGAAGTCACGAAATCAGCCTATTTTTCAACTGCTTTGGAACCACTGTGCCTTCGTAATTTTGTAATGTTTCTTGACATTTGTAGTAAATTTTCGTTCATCTTCATCCACATAGAAAAATGTGGTAAAAAATCTGAAAATACTATTAGTAACTCTATTAGTCAATGCCCAATTATCGATATCTTTGATTATTTTCATCTTCTTAAGGCTTTGAATTGGGTTTTACGCTTGTTAAATTCAGAACGCCACCTATAGTCATGCAAGCATAGGAACTTTTTGAATATTACCCATTACTATAGAGAGAATACAAAAAGAAAATATGTTTCAAATTTCTAAAATTTTATTTCATTGTCTTCTAGTTAACTACGACTCTCTCCCAAAGTTGAGTGAGAATCGGAAAACCTTTGACGCGAACTTGACTGTCTATTAGATTTGCAGTATTTTTCTATTAGTGCAGGCTTAAGTATGTTTATATTTAATATAAATTGATTGATCAAACGTTCGCTACAGAAACATAAAAACGTAGTCGGAGATTGAAATAAATTTAATAAACATTTTGAAAGCAATAAAAGAAAAAAGAAAAAAAAAATAGCTAAAATAACCACTGAGCTAATACGAGTAGCAAAAATTTCGAGGCTCACTCGATATCGGGGCACGCCAGCGATAGAGTGTGGAAAGTTGTACATGCGCGCGGGGTAATTTGACGTGGTCCCGCGAGCTCTCTTCGGAGAGGTGAAAGGTCGATAGAGGAGAAAGAGACGTTCGATCTTACGAGTTGGTGGATGGTGCGCGAAGGGTCGAGCAATCTCGCAGAAATTGAAGATTGAATCCTACTTCCGAAGCCACTTGAATATCCTCCTCCTTACGTGCGGGATGCACGATGAGATCATCTGAGAATCTCTCTATACACATCAATCCTCGACAAATATGTAATATCGCGTACATCGCTTGCAAAATACTCATTAATATACGTCAACTTGTCTTACGGCTAAACTAACGCAGCGCAAAGTTGCGGAATAACGCGATCGTTACAAGTACGATTTTCCACGTGAATTGTCATGAAAAATATCGTGTAATTACGTTATATAGTTCGAGGCAGGGGGATTTTTTTCTTGACAAATCAATTACTCGGTTTTCGCCAACGAATCTGTTGTCGATTACGTAGCCATACGTCAAAAACTCATGCCAATCATAATACGCGTCTACTTCGGTCGAATAATGTCGAAATAAGAACGCGTCGATAATCGATCTTGTAGAAAAACTTTTTTTTCTGCGATTCATAATTCTCTATTTTTTTCCTATCGATGAGCGCACAACATCAATTCAACATCAACTCGCAAGGAAGAAAAGAAAAAAAGAAACGATATATACGGTGTTTTATTGAGTTTTTAACTTCATCAAAGTTGCCTCTTTTTTTTACTACTACTATTACTTTTTCAACTGCGCGCGGATAACCGAGACGACAAATTGTTTACTTTGCTCTTATACGGTTTTACTGCTTCTCTATTTCGCGGTATCTGCTTTCCACGTCGACATTTTTTTTTTAATCAAGCCATGAAATACACACCCGATGACGTTTTATTACTTCCTATTTTTTTTCCCAAAAATTAATTTACGTTGCGCGCGCGCGCTTAGATCAATGTTTTTGCAAAGGCAATCTCGCTCGTGTCCGCTATGCCATTTCGACCTCGAAATCCCGAGAGCGGTAGCCGAAGTAAGACGTCGAGAATACGTAAACAAGAACAAACAGTTGTGGCTCGAGGACGAGCTGAGAATACACAATTAAACTTCATCGATAATACGAACTGCGCGTTTGCACGCCAAAAAGGACAGCAAAGATGAAGATAATAAATGACGTTGACGTCGTCGTATATTATACAAACACTGAAAAAAAATCAAGTTATCGTGGCATAAAGTTAACTCGAGCAGCAGAACATTTTGCATTTACACGTACAATTAACCGCATAGACGCAAGTAGCGAATTGTCAAGCGTTTACCTAAGCAATTTAGCACACATCACGAGGCTGTCATTAGGAAATCGACGAGGATAAAAATGCGCGGCGGAGGCTGTCATTTATTAATAGCAGGCAGCGATAAAAAAGCATCAGCGGCTATATAGTTACTGGAAGGAAGGGCAAAAACCCCATAAATCTAGGGATATATTAATTTCCTGCCGCTGACCGACAGCCCGAAGCTTACCCGCGCGTGATATATACGTCAGTTTGCATGGAGCGAGATAAGAGCGAGAGAGAGAGGGAGAGTCGGAATGGTGAGGTGTGCGTGTGTTATTGATTTCGTCCCACGCACAAGAGTCTTGGCAGCATCCACACGCATACACACACACACACCGCAATAAGCTTCCCTTTTTTTTTTGGCGAGCGCGTGAGAAGGCCAAATATAGCGTATAGAGTAGGGAGAAAGCGGAAACGAAGTGAGAGAGAGAGAGAGAGAGAAAAAAAAGCTCGAGGGTCACACATACACATACATACGTTATATACCTGCCTTAACCCATTTTTTTGTCTTTTCGTACAACTCGCGCATGTGCCATTGTGACGCCGGTGGCAGATTTTCCATCGATTTCCTACGGCCTCCCGCGGGCATTCTTTTCTTTTCCCTTCTCCCCCCAATTTTTTTTTTAATTTTCTCGTCGCGAAAGCTTTGAGAGAGAGAGACATGTCGCGCAGATTGGGGGCTACATAACTATGACAGCCGAGGCTATAAGCTTCTTTTCATTTCGATGACTCGCTGATGAACGACCGTAGCAGCGTGTGCCATATTATACTCTTTTTTTTTGTGTGCTTTTTTTTCCTGCCGCCACTCGCATGCACAAGAGAGAGGATTTTCCTTTTACAGCTGCGATGTCACGTGGAAATTAAGTGTCGTGATCAGCGTTTCATACGACGAGTGAAATAAAAAGAGAGAGGAAGAAAGAGAGAGAGAGCCAATGGCTCGATAGAGCTTATATTCCAGAATGTATGCTTCTTTTGGAATTCAAAGCAGATCCGTATGAAGCTTTGGAATTTTCTCACGTGCGGAATTTTCTTCTTTTTTTTTGTGCGCATTATTCGTTGCTTATTTTTTGTATCTATATGATAATTACGCGTGACGAAATGAAATAGTAACGGTGAAACATTCGGTAAAAGTAAATTTGCATTTTTCTCAATCAATACAGAAGGCCGTAAACACACCGCTGCTGTTAGCAGTGTCAACAATTGCGCTAACCACACGTGAGTTTGTATATAAACCGCGCGTGTTCGTCATTGTTCTCCCGCACGCATCGTGCAATACATAAAGACTACGCGAGCGAGAGAGAGAGAGAACGATTTAATTGCGACGTTACGGAGGTGACGATTTACCCGGTACGACCGAGAGCGAGACCGAGAGCTTCATTAAAACGCCCATATATGCTTTTGCATCGCGACGTTATTCCACGTATGGCAACTTTCGAGCAGGTGCGACACAGTTCTGTCACTCTCTCTCTCGAGCGAGCGAGCTAAGAACTCTGTGGGCTGTCGTCGCGAGAAAAAAAAACTTTTTCAACTTCTTCTCTTATGATGAATGCCTGCGCGCGCGCGAGCTCGCGAGTTGAGATTATACCCGCACGATTGCGAAGTTAAAGGAGTGCATATTTCACGCCGGATAAAGATATACTTTTCTGGATGGTGGTAGTTCTTCTTAGGGGAGGTGAATGCACGGTTAAATTATTATTCACGCTCTTTGTGAAGTACTACTATGTTTTATTTGATTTGATCGTTGATGAAAAATTACAAATTCAACGTGGCGCGTACACGCGAGCAAAGAGTGATTCGCGAAAATTACCTTGACCCAATTCTTTTTTATACGTCATAAGACACACACGTCACGCGAGTCATTTGTATACTTTCGAATTCTCCTCGAAAATTTTTGATTCGACATTTGATTTCTTCATTGATGGCAAGAGACGTAAAAAAGTTGATTCGAGTAAAAAGTGCCGACTCGATTCGATCCGACATCGAGCGTATTATAGTCAATGAGATACCATGTCAAAGCATTGCACCGTTCTCATGAACAATTCATGTACACCGAGTTGACGTTCAAGATTTCTACAAAACCCGCATACATTCCTCGCAAAAAAGAAAAAGGAGAAGGGTACGAGCGAATAAACATTGAAAATCCACGAGAGAGAGAGAAAAAAAACACATAAAAGGCACGCAAAGGCAAGAGCTAACGGCAAAACGATTAATGTCGTTCAAAAGTGAAAGATCACATCGGTAACGAGATATTTAGTAGAAAAAGAGAAGAGGAGAAGAGCGTCGCGTCGTCGTCGTCGTCGGTTGGCTATAAATTGCTAAACAGAACCTGGCGATACTGCAGCGAGACCTTAAACTTGATAAAAATGACCGCTGAGCCGAGCAAATCGAGCGGCAGTAATCGCGTTACGTGCCCTATAGCCATTGCCTCTAGCCTCTCTTTTCTTTTCTAGAAAAAAAAAGAGAGAGAGCAGCATACAACCCAACAGTATAATACCAACGCCTCGAGGCGAAATTTCGACACTGAAGGACGACGCTACATTGCATTTTCTTTCCACACGATCGCTAATCGAAGATTGAGGATTGGCGCGAAAATTACTTGGAGCATCGGCTCGAGTCATTGACCATGGCGCGCGGCAGGCTTAATGAGTAATCAATTGCGAGTCTTGACTTTAGTGGATCGACGAGTATATATCCTTACTTGGTGTGTGCTATTTTTTTTGTTCATTCGCGTGGCTTTTTTTTTTTCGACGTACACGACGACGCTGGGTTTTATTTAGTGAGAATGAAATTCCTTTCGGGCATCGTGGTTCTTTTCTTTGCAAGCGATATTCAAATTTAAGAGAAGAGATTTATTTTGGAATTTTTCTTTTGTTTATAAAAACGATAACTCAACTGAACTAACGAATTGATTTCAAAATCGAAAAATTCTCAGTAAGTTCTCAAAGTACATTCATAGTTTTATACCCATCTTCAAACGTGCATTATGTAAATTTTTCAACGTTACTACGGTGAATTCTTTCCAAAGTATACTTGTAAGAGAATTTTATGCGTCGAACACGAGAATTAACGAGAAAATGATTGATGCCGAAACTCGGAAAACAATGAGCAAGTTATCTATATGCAAACGAAAGAAAGTTTTCGAGAATATTATAATAATTCACGACGCATCATCAACTCTGAAATCGAAATAAAGCCACTTTTCAACGATAAAAGAGCTCCTCCACTACGAATTGTGCGATTCCCGCATGCATAACCAAAGGCAAAGTTCTCTGATGTATTCGACTTGAGGGGGGGGTTGGGGAGGGAATTCTGTGATTGTTGAAGTTTCCACTGCAATTCCCCGATAACTCGCGTAGAGCTCTTCGTCGCAATCAGAGAATATGAAAAATAAAAGCAGTAACGAATAATTTCAATACGAACGACGTGAATATAATTTCATCTATATATGCGCGCATGAATTTTTTATGAATAGTAGCGAGTGAGAAAGTAGAATCGGTCCACGTTGCACGATGATGTATGAGGCTTTTGTTATACACGTTACGCATTTGCTAGCGAAATGCCGCATCGATCTTACGTGTATTTATTGGCGTACATGCGCCAGGCGAGCGATATCGGCTATTTGTTTTTTTTTTTTTTTTGAAAAAGCTCCGTAACCGCGATAACGCTGAGACACGAGCTTTTTTTCTCTCTCTCTCTCTGTTTCTCTCTGGCAAAAGTATTATCTAAACTTTGTGTAAGTTATTCGCTGCAGTTTTCTCCCCTCACCTTTCTCTCCTTTTTTTTTATCGGTACTGTATGCTCCGAGCAAATGTTTGTTTCCCGATGAGTTTGTTTTGATGTTAGATATCAAGTGTTTTGTTCCAACGCGCAGTGATAAAGAAAAAAACTACTTTCGCGTAATTTGTGCCATGTTGTTTCGAAAGAATATTTTTGGTCGCGAGATTTAATTGAATAGATACTTTGAGAGAAAAATGACTGGAATCAGCGCGAATCCAACGGGGAACGAGAATTTTATGCAGAGAAAAAATTAGCCCCCAGCCGCACGAACAAAAAAAAATCCCCCATTTCTCTTGTCAAATTGTGCCGTGTACGTGCGCGCACGCGAGGTATGCTATTTTTCAGGGCTGTTGTTTTTTTTTTGCTTTTCGCTCGAAAATAATCTAAAAAGCAGGTGCGTGAAAGTTCAACGCTTGGAAAAATGTTGCCGAGAAAGCTTTTCAGTAAGTAGATCTCCGGTGAGTGAATTGAATGCGAGGCTGTCGCAGATGAGCGCGATTGTATTAGATCTTGACTGTACGAAAAAAAATTCAACTGAAATACATAGTTTCAACAAAGAAATTATACAAACCATACTATAGTTAATGTACACCCCTTTCAATATTCATCAAAAGCATTCGAATTCGTGAAATATGCATACACAATAAGCATCGTCATAATTTCAAAATACAAAAGGGATGCACAAAACATAAGCATCGCTTATTAACGAGTAATTGAAAAACAAAGCATGCAGCCGCAAAACAATCGAGAAATGACAATGAACCCCATTGTTCGATAACAACGATCGCTCAGTAATGAGATAATTGTACGCACAAGTGTACGAAGCTTATTATTCCATCCGCGACACGTAAAACAGAGAGAGAGAGAGGGAGAAGTGCATTGTCGTTGTGGGTGCGTGTGGTTACAACAACAAAATTATATTACGCGATAAATTTACATAACACGAATATACACACAAACCACATCCTGATTATAATATCTCGATTGAAGTAAATACCAATTAAGTGTGTATAGGGGGTGGGGTCAAGCTCTCTTGATTATTTTCGTTGATTATGATACGCGCGCGCGATGTGAATTTTCATCATATCGCCACCGCAGGCTGCTCGCACGCACTAATCTCAGTTTATTCAGCCAGTGATAATTCAATTGTATATACCAAGCGTTGCGCCGTATATGTATACATAGTCCTATATGCGCGCGCATTTTAGATTAAGCCACCAAGACACACTAGAGTTATATTACGTTTTACCTAGTGGGAGAGAGAGAGAGGCCGCTAATTAATTTATCGCTCGCGATTCCTTTGGAATTGCTACCTGCAATTTAAGCACCCCGACGAGCGAGCGGTTTGTCTTATTATTTATGTGGGTGTTTCGGTAAATTGATTGTTTTGGCAAGGGTGGATCGTTTTATAAAGCACTTGGCGGTAAAAAAAAAGAAAATTGTAAAATTTAACTGTGAGAATACTTTTCTTTGCGATCATTGTTTTTCTTTTCTTTGTTTAAAAAATACGTTTCGCGTCAGTTACATTTTATACCTCTATTCTTCAAAAGCATGAAGCATTTGAGAAATCCCCCAACTTTATGCAACGTTAAAAAAAATTCAAAAATCAGCAACAAACCACGGCGCGAAAGTACAGTGCCGTAAGAACAAAACAAGCGTTGCATAATGAACAAAAAAAAAGAAGAAAATGCAAAACAAGTAAACTCATAAAGGGCGATTGCACAACCAAAACCATTGTAATAAAAAGGTCTCGCGTACAGTTGCAAGGTATCAGAATTGCTCGTCTCTTACAATGCATATACACGCGCGCCGGTCGCGAGAGAAAAGTCGCATCGTTGTACGAAAAAAAAAGAAGAAGAAGAAGAAGAAGAGGAGAAGCTTCGACGACCCACATATATCCGATCCGTTCGTTTTCTCTCTCGCTCTCTCCGAATCGGAGCGACAGCTTGCGCGCGCCAGAAAAATATCGAAAATGTCTTCCGCTGATTATTATTTTCGCCAAGGGACTCGCTGGCTGCACGAGCTTCTGATACGGATTCGGTCCGACGTGTCGAGAAAAAAAAAAGAATGAACTTGTTTTTACCGATGCTACTTTTCGATATATTTTAAGTGAATTCTTCATTTTTTCCTTCGGCTGGTTGGACCATATATAGTTTATTTTGTTACACCCATTCATAAACTCACCGTGAATTGTATCTCGTGGAACGTTTCAAAATAAAAGAATATGATTGGCATAACCTTTCATAAGTTGCTGTGATTGGCTGTTTTTTTGAAAACTTTCCACGTGATACAATCCACGGCGAGTGTATGTACATTAAAAATAAATTCGAAAAGAAAAAAAAACAACTAATCAATCTTCATTTCCAATCTTCATTGATCATTTTCTCGCCTGTGATGCAGCAGCAACAGCATCAGTAACATTGACGTGGTATATAAACATTTTTCAAAGAGAGCTTTTTTCGAAAAAGATTCTAGTTTACGAACGCGCAAAGCTGCCACATAAATGTCAGCGCGAAAGCCTTGAATGATGAAACACGTTCATTCGACACACACTCTCTACTCCGCGAGCCGGTGAAGTATTTTACATTATTCATCTTTCACCACCACGTCCCCTTCCGTAAAAAGAAAACAACCACCCCAAAAGAAAAAAGAAAAGAATAATACAATTCAGCGCGTAACCGTTAGAAACAATCATCATGGCAAAGAAAACCTCGGGCGAACGTCATAAATCTGCGGTCTCGTTAATTACTCATTTCTCGACGGGTGTGTGCACCGCCAACACTCCAAAAAAAAAAAAAAAAAAAGGAAGAAGTTGCGAGAGACGCTTCTGCGCGCGTCAAATAGCCCGTGGGCGAGAAAAGAAGGTAGGCAGGAGGGAGGGAGGCGTAAAGCTAACGATCGCGGACAGCTCGCATGCGTACGCACGAAAAATGCGAGAGACAGAAAAGTCGAGAGGGAGTTAGGTATTTTCGTTGAGATGCTTTGCTGCAGTGCTGCGAGTATAAGAGAGAGAAAGCGCGTTTGTTTCCTTTGAGCTTTTGCCGTGGCTTTTAGGTTTGTCGAGGCTATTTTTCTACGCCGACAGAGCTTTGACACACATTTATATTTGACACACGAGAGTTTACCAACGCGCGCGTGAACCTCGCTATCGAGCTTAAATTCCGCATGACTTTTGTCGATGCTTTTCGACCGCGTATTCATTCAATAGTTTTGTGAAAATACATAACTGTGCCACTTATGATCTCGTTACGGCAAATTATAGAATCGTTAATCACTTAGAACTTTCCACGTGACTAACGACGATTTTTTTAACAACCGAAAGCTCGCAGAGAGCTTATGAAACTAAATGCTCTTTCACGACCATTAATATTAGTTTCGTAGATAAAACGTTGGCACGGTTCAGAATCTAGTCGAAGTTATCAGAAGGAATGGAGAGATGGTATATAGGTAATAGAACTGAGGAATATACATCGAGGGAAATAGCAAGTTACCAACTACTCCATTAGATATACAGTTGACTCGATTGTCTGTTTCCACGGGCTCGCGCGACTCGACGCCCGTTACTGCTCGAATTATTAAACTTTGCGCTAAAACCCTTCAACTTCAGCATCTCGCCCTCTCGCTCACTTTTCACTTTAATCGAGTTGATGAAGAGATTTCTGATTAAACACCGGCCTTGATTGGCACTCTCTTTCTCTCTTTCGAGGAAGCTTCAAATTATAAATACAAGCCAAGCGAGAAAATCTCTTCTAATTATCTAGATGAAGCTTTCGTAATTTAAAGATAAACGCGCGCGTATATAAAGGGAGAAAAAGAAGTCCGAGAGATTGATTTTGAAAGACGGAAAAGCCGAAGCTTAGAAAAGTTTGAGCTTTCGATAAAGACTGTATAGCTCTCACGAGAACATCCAAGATAAACCTCGGGGAAAGCAGAGAATAGAAAATCAAAGAGCGTACATCTCGCTCTTGTCTTATAAAAATTCGAAAGAAACAGACAAGACACGGGTTAAACATTGCAAAAAAAAAAAGAAGAGAGAGAAAGAAAAAAACGGTATATAGTATCGAAGACAGATAGAGGAATGAGCAAAATCGCAGAGGGAGAAATAGACCGAGCGAGAAAATCGCGTTGGCATCCCCTCGGCTGTGACATTCAGTAATGCGTATATCGTTTTCTATCTCCTCTCCCTTTCTCGCCAGGGGAATCGGACGCATCAAACTCTGCGCGACAGAGAGACACGAAAATCCTCGCACACTTTTTAATCTCTCTCGGGGAAGGTGTAGATCTCAAAGCCTCGGGGTATACCAGTGAGAATGAAGAAGAAGAAGAAGAAAAAAATATATATAACGTTCCTGCGCGCGTCTCCTAAGGGCGGTAAGCGAGCGGAATTTTCGCGACCGAACCATCGCTGAAATACGAGCCCCTACGACTTTTTTTTTCATCTGCTCGACCAACGCTATCTTTCTTTTTAAGTTTTTTTTTCTTCTTCCCTTTTTTTTTTGTTTTTTTCGACTGCCACGTACCAGTGGCTATGTATGTATATGTGAACGTGGAAGGTATAGAGCTGACGATACGAAAATACGATGACGAGCTGAATGTGGAATTGAAATTTTTTTTTTTCCTTTCTTTTCGGCCGTTTTGGACGTGTTGCTCGCTGGGAATTGATTTTTTTTTCTCTCTCACTCTATTCTACGCTTTGAGACTCGTGGAGGGTGGAGCCAGACCTTTCTACTTTTTGTTTGTTTTTGAAAGTATTGTTCTTGCGTAATCGATTAGGAGACAAATCGATGCCGATACGAGATGAATGTTTGAATAATTTTTCGAGCTCTCGCGTTTTTTATTTGGGAGGGATTTCTATTAATTTGACGAAATGTAAGATTTATCTTCTCGAATGATTTATAAGCTGGAAATTGTATCATTGATCGGAAATTCAATACTTTCATTGCAATTCCCGAGAATATCAAAGGATAAAGAAGAAAATTACTCTTCTCTCAGATTTAAAACAGCAATTAAATAAATATTCATTCAGCGCGGCACACTCTCTTAACGCAGCCTTCATCATTATTAAAAACTCTTATCCACAAGAGGGAAAGACCAAAAAAAAAAAAAAACCAGTGAAAAATCGATTGTTCGATATACCGATAACGTAATTGCGCTTGATAATCCGACGAAAGACGAGGTTAATGAATAATCAGCCGAGATATAGCCCGAAGCTTTGCAACGATAAAAGGTTTGGCTTGGCATTGTGGCGTAGCCAGCAAGTATAATCATTTTGAACCAGCACTCTTTCACTATACGAAGAGTGATTGCCAACGAGCGAAAAGGATGAAAGAAGTCAAAAAGTTCTCGCTCGCTCGCTCGCGGAAAGGCCTTCCAATTTACGTCCAAAGCAAGAAGAGAAATAGCCACAACTGCGAGAGAGATAAGTGCGCCAAGCCATCTAGCCGTTAAACGAGACCGAGCGAGCTTTTTTTTTTTTTTTGGACAAAAAAAGGAAAAGCTCTACTGTATTTTTTTTCTCTCTCGATGAATATTATCCATCGTTGCGGAATAATATGTTTCATTCGCTTACACGTCAATCGCACGACCTTTCTCCCGTGGAAAATCAATACGCCAATCAAACTTCGAACTTGCAGTGTACGTCGAATTATCCGCCAACAGCTTGATGAAATTTAATATAGTCGCTCATGCGGCGCGGGCGCGGGTAAAAGTGGAATGACGATCGCGCGAGCTCGTAAAACGTCGTAATGAAAGCGACATTGCCTTAAAACTACCTCATCTTCTCTCGTATTCGCAGGGATTAAGATGTGCATCATCGTCATCATCGCTCGCGTAGAGTTTATATAGTTTATAACTGAATTACACAAAAGGGAGTGAGGGTCCGTTAGTTAACGCATTCTCGCCGGACTATTTTGAATAATCGTTAGATTAAACAGACTTCGGCTACATGCAAATCTACATCGCGCTTTATTTGAAAAGTCAGTTTCTCTATACATACTCTGTTGCAAAATATCCAACAATACGCGGAGTTTACTTCGAAGCCATTACAATGCTCGCTATCGGCTTGCAAGCCAAGTTTATACTTATATACACTCTGCTGCAACCATACCGTCGAGGTATTATGTTCTTAACGACTGAATACAACTCTCTCTCCAAAAAAAAAAAAAAAAATAGAGTCTCACTCTGTATCCAATCCAACGGAGTTTATTAATTTTTTCCTCGCGAAGATTATTAATCGAGATGATAATTGAATGCCAGCATGTGTGCCTGCGAGATGAAGCGTACAGAAATTTTGACTAATTATAACGGATGACGCGCGCGCGAAAGCGCCACTAATCCAAAAGCGGCTAATTAATTTGCCATCTGTAAACACGACACGTTTGGAATCGCATTAATCCCACGGGCGGTGCGAAAGCATGCTTTTGGTGTATATATACGCGATCAATAAAGCGAGAGAGAGAGGGGGGGGGGGGGAGAAAAGCTTTTCCCTCCTATATACCTAAAACCCCTCGACAGGTTAGAAAGCGTCGGAATTGGAAATTAATACGTCGCTACGTTATTCGCTCGATAGAATCGATCTTCGGCCGAGAATGTAAATTTATAGCGTTTTAAACGCCATATCAAAACAAATCTATTTTGGCGGGCAAAAACGAGTTTTGCATACGTTGCGCGCGTTTTCCGAAAACATCGGGTTTTACCCGGAGGTGTGCTTTATTGACGCGGTATTAGGCAACCCATTGCTCGGAAAACTTTACGACAATGGACTACTCGCCCGCTAGCGCAACGCTTTCCCCGTCCCTCCCCCCGGCCAAATTTCCGCCCAGCTAAAGTTACAAACTGAATTCGTACGCTCATTTGCATTTTACGTAGATCAACCGATTACCTCTCTCTCTCTCTCTCTCTCTCTCTCTCTCTCTCTCTCTCTCTCTCTCTCTCTCTCTCTCTCTCTCTCGTCCCCTGCATACATACTCTTTGCTGCAGTTCTCTGTACGTGTTGGCCAATTTTATTACAAACAAGCGTATAACGTGCCTGAGAGCGCGCGTTAGAGAGAGAGATCGTAATTTTATCAAACTTACTTTTTTTTACGAGAATAAACGATACTTGCTTTGTGAGATGAATTCCAATGAGAAACTTATTATTGAATTCCTTGGAGATCGTAATTTCGATAAACTTACCTGAAACAAAGAGAAGAAGATAGTTTTAAATTCGCTTTTAATAGAAGCGTGGAAAGCTAATATATCGCGATTAAAAACTCCAAAACGAATGGCACGCTTATGCAATATGCATCCTGCGAGCGCGAAAAAGTTTGAAAATTCTCCGCTTTGCAAAGGCAAGTTTTTTTTTTGCCTCTGTCCCTCAAAGCCGCAGCAATTTCAATTAAACATTTATCTCTCTCTCTTTTTACCTCAACTTGATAAAAACTCTCCACGTATTATACCAATTACATTAGTTTGTAACTTTTATACGCTCTTCGCGTTCTACAAATATTTGCACCGTATAGATCGCGACTTGTGTGTCTCTCCCGTGCACCCTCGCCTCCATTCTCTCTCTCTCTCTCTCTCTCTCTCTCTCTCGCGCATAGTTCATATATAGAGCATTCGATCAACGCGCAAGATCTCTATATCCACTGGAATACTTAGTTGGAACTTGGCTGTAATTCAATTAAGAAACTCGAGTTTCGAAAACTTTGTTAAATCAAACACGTCTTCCCTCCCTCCCGAAATAAAAACCACAGAATTGTTCAGGGCTGCGCAACAAATCCCAATACGCCAAGTTTAAAGTTCCTCCCGTACGAAACCAACGTCAGTTTGATATACATCGCGCCGAGCAGTTCGAGAGCAAGAAAAATAAGCGGCAATTCGAACTTACATACCTTTCGACTTTCAACTTTTTGATTAATTAACCGCGTGGTGTGTGTGTGTGTGTGTGTGTGTGTGTGTGTGTGTGTGTGTGTGTGTGTGTGTGTGTGTGTGTGTGTGTGTGT
>JAWWMK010042384.1:384-11454 GCA_035047105.1 Galeopsomyia nigrocyanea
GAACATAAAACGATTTTCAACATCCAATGAGCCAACCTACTCTCAGCAAATACTTACATATTGTCGTCCCAGCTATAAATCGATTGAAAGCTCGTTATGTACGGATTGCCTAAACATGAACTAGAAGTGGATTCTGCATCACAGGTTTTAGCTGTAATAAGATTTTTAGCTGAAGGAACATAAAACGATTTTCAACATCCAATGAGCCAACCTACTCTCAGCAAATACTTACATATTGTCGTCCCAGCTATATATCGATTGAAAGCTCGTTATGTACGATTTCCTTTAACTCGCGCAGAACGACAAGAAATACAGCTCAGTGAGGAAACTGAACAATTATTTTTTTCATATTATTCATCTTTGCACGTAAATTTTCTCCGGAAATTATCTTGGAGAGTTGATAAAAATTGTTTTAATTATTAGATTTAGGTTACGCATCGGATTTCCAAGGGTAATAGGTGCATTGGATTGCATGTTGATTAAAATTATTTCTGCACGTGATCACGAAGAGGCTTACGTAGACCGCAAAAATCACCATTCACTGAATGTTCAAATGGTATATAAAAAAATCATTATTTTAAGAAATTTCTATAAAAAAATCAATAATAGTATATCTTGTATAAGCAACGACGTAATATTCTGTATTGGTGAAATATAACATTTTGCAACCTATTTTGCAGATTTGTGATCCACAGTATCGAGTCTTGTCGTATAGTATATGCCGTTTTATATGGCAAAATAGTGAAGTGCGTGATTACATGTACAATATCAGAAATGAAGGACCTTATTATCTAATTGGTACATGGCTCAACGATATAATCAAGATGATTATTATGAAATAACTAAACTAGGACTTTAGAGCGCGCTACGCGCGCAGATGAATGTCTTACGCTATGCTTACAAGGGGAGGACCAACCCTTTGGGTCATGGATGCTGCTCAAACTTGGTCAGTGGCCTTCTTTTGCATAGAAATGAAAGTTCCTCGAAGGATTCTGTCCCATGGGCATTTATGGGCCGTTGTTCGAGAGTTATCGAGCCTTATATGCGCGGAATATTGAAAAACAGAGCCTCTCTCTAAATCAAAATAACTCTTGAAATATTGATTCTGCCGTAATTTCAGAGGTACCAATAGAAAGCTGGGATCAAATCCTTCTGTTTAAAAAAAAAGTTTGTCAAAAAACTCTAATCCGTTCATAAGTTATGTCGCGATAAAGATTTTCATAAGAATCTGGTACTTTTGAGGTTTTGTAACTTTTATTAAGCATTTTGAATAAAAAATTGAAATTAATACAACTTATGAACGGATTGGAGTTTTTTGACAAATTTTTTTTTTAACAGAAGGATTTGATCTCAGATTTCTATTGGTATCTCTGAAATTACGATAGAGTCAATATTTCAAGAGTTATTTCGATTTGAAGAGAGACTCTATTTTTCAATATTCCACATATAAGGCCTGATAAATCCCGAACAAAGGCCCATGGGACAGAATCCTTCGAGGAACTTTCATTTCTATGCAAAAAGGCCACTGACCAAGTTTGAGCAGAATCCATGACCCAAAAGGTTGGTCCTCCCCTTGTTAGTTTATAAAATAAAATTTTGACAATATGGCTGCGCTATAATTCAGACTTGAAATCTCTTAAACATGGCGGCGCCCTAAGCGGCAGCTCTCTTTTAAAGTTCGACTAGGACTTTAGAGCGCGCTACGCGCGCAGACGAATGTCTCGCACTATCGTTTGTTTATAAAATAAAATCTTAACAATATGGCTACGCTCTAATTCAGTCTTGAATCTTGAAATCTCTTAAACATGGCGGCGCCCTAAGCGGCAGCTCTCTTTTAAGGTTCGATTAAAAACCACGCTGCGCGTAAAATTATGGTTGTACGCCCTCTGAGCAGGGAGTAAAATACTGCGTTCTCTGCCTAGAGAGTACAATGCTTCGCGCAATTGCGATGCGCCTTACCGCTTTCGACTGACGCTTCGAGCGGGTAAAACAGCGCATCGCGCGTACACGAGGCATTTTACTTTTAGACAGAAAATGCAGTATTGTATTGCCTGCTGAGGGCGTACAAACATAACTCTACGGGAGTGTGATGAAAAATCGTACAAGCTACTCGGGAGTACAAATAGGCGAGCACACACTGTGTGAAATACCGATTTCACTTCGCTCGGTCGGCAACATCACACAGTGCGTACAGCACCTCTTGTACTCCCCCGCAGCGTAATGTACTATTAATTTCTAGCTAATGGAGGTTACACACTTTCGCGAGTTCTATTAACGCCAGTACTGAACGCCGTACTAGGTACTCCAGAGTATGCTTACAATGTAGTTGAACGTAGGACTCGATCAATAATAGAGCAAACTTATGGAGTAATAAAAGAAGTATGGAGATGTTGTAACAATGCAAGAACTCTGCATTATGATCCCCATTTTTCATCGGAAATCATTGGAGCAGTTGTAGTATTACACAATTTTTTAATCTCTCACGGGTAAATGCGAATTTTTCACGCAATTCATTTCGACATATTTACTTCGAGTAATTGATTGAAATTAATATAATTTGACAGTATGGAATTGTCAAACGTGCAACCAAGAAGAAGAAACAGAAATAATAATGATGGTCATCAAGACGATGAATATCTCCTAGGACTGCGCGAGCGTCAACCGATTTTATCGATAACTATTTTTGAATGATTTTTTAACCAAACAATATTTTTCATCGTTGAACAATTGAATAGCTTACAAACATTGTTCGTAGATTGTTGGAAAAGAAACAATACATTTTTTATTTAAAATAAGTCTGCAATCCGACTGACATATGAGGCTTTTCATAAATGATAGTGCAAACAGTTCGAGTATAAACGTTGCGGTGCACGTCTGTTTTCGTTCGTTCACATGCGATGCAATACGGTAAACGCGTATTGTTCACTACAACTTGCAAGCTCAAGTCTAATGCAAGAGTACTAATTCGATGCACAAGCTTCAGAGCCAAACTAAGTATGCTGAAATAGATTGTATTTGTTCAAAAATTCAAATTGGCCATTTGTGCATTTATTTAGTTGTACAAGCTACTTCGCTCGAGTCCAGGTTAACAAATTTTCGTGAAAAAAATCGACACCTGTTGAACAATATGAACTTGCAAACATACCTTCATTTTTTTAGGGGAAAAAAAGTTCGGAAATTTCCGTTTTTATTTTTTCCCGACCTCAATAGGGCCCCTGGAGAGACTGTTAGTTCAGAGATTGAAAAAACTCTGTAATCTCCCAAGACTAGTAAATAAATTAGAAAAACTCGGCGATCGATTGACCGATTGTGAAACCAAGGAGGAATAATTGACAAAAATTTCGCTCCATAGATTCTAGGAAAAAGATACCACAAATAAAATTCGCGCAATGGAATTCTAACAGCATCCTACGAAAATGGGACGAAAGACAAAATATCGACATAATGGCTATATGTGAAACGAAACTTAATGACAATTTTAAACTTTTCATGCCAGGATACACAATCACGAGGAAAGACAGGAACAGAAGAGGCAGTGGAGTAATGGTGATTTGCGAGGACAGCATAGCACACCATGAACTCAACGTAAAAACCACGATATTAGGCTTAAAAATAGACCGAGCGTTTTCAGTTTGTACGTACCAGAAGATACGAGCATGGACGCAAACAACTTGAACGCGATCTTTAACACAGCAAACTATGGGGGATCTCAACTGCAAGCACACGAATTGGAGCTGAAGGAGCAGCTACAGCGGAGGACGATTTCTACAGGAGTATGTCGCGAACGGAATTACTACGATAGATTTGTTCAGAAAATTTAAAGAAATTAAAAGTCACAATAAGAAATCTGGAAACGATCCAATGAACGATTGGTCTTATTATATATATATAATTGTTTTGATACAATTTTGTAAGAAATCTTCTTTAGTTTGACGAAACTTTATACACAATTTTTACGTATGACAGACTAACTCAAAATAAATAGCATAAACAGAAGAATTTACATACACAACAGAAACAACGCCTGTTTTGACGTAGTTAACGTCTGTTTGAACAATGAAAAATGTTCGCAAACGCGTAGGCGTTACAAAAACTCGTACATTTACTACATGGTACTCCAGACATTTTGTAAAAATGAATAAAAATCTGATCTCAAAAATAAAGTTTTCTTTTTAAGGAAAAAACATAAGGGTTCGTTGCAGTATTGATTGTCTCGACTGGCGAGAAACCATTGCCGCATCTCTATGTACGTCAGTTATTTTGGCGGGAATTCATCGTAATACTTCATTCCGTCTTATTCCATAAAAATATTAGCGAGATAATAATTAAAACTTGAAAGGACAAACCTTGCTGCACTTTTACCAATAAAAAGATACAAATTTACTAACAAAATGAAAATGTTGATCTCGATATACCTCTACGTCGCATACTCATACGTTGCTGCTGGAGAATATTTCAGAAAAAAAAATTTATCCTATATGCAGTCAAGTAAAACGAGGAATGAAATAATATAACACAGTGATTAAACCTTAAAAAAATAAAAACCATTAAAAAATCATTAGCATTTCGTAAGAGTCCCCTTTACAAACGTTTTCATTGCAGTGAACACTTCGTTATTAGGAATTCATATTTTATTGATTGGAAATTGTACAGATTATTATTATTTTTATTCAGTAAAATTTGGATAATGGTCAGCAAAAATCCTTTGTACTGATTTATCTAGAACATTTTGTGTACATATTATAAGGTGGTCAGATGGTTCTACATACTGATTTATACTCAAGTTGTTAAGTACTGTCTCTATCACAAAAACATGTGATATAAAGAAAATGGTGATACCTACATCATCACCAAGGTAACCCACTGAAAGCATGAAAGTCCAGCAATAATCTAAAGTAAAAAATAGATTATAAAATTTTTTATAATAGTTGTTAAAATAGAATTTAGTGATAAAAATCATGACGGTGAAATGTAACAGATGTCACATTCAGCTTTCATATTTTCAAAAAAATTAATTAAAAAATCCATAAACTGTGCAGTAATAGTACTTTTAAATCTTATTTATCGAATAATCGAGAGAAGAATTGAATAACTAATATTGTAACTGAGAAAACGGATTACAAACACGAAAAGTAGGTGACAATTTCTTTATGAATTCAAAGCAACATGCGTACCTCGGCAGTAGCGACTCTCTCCGAGGTCCGCGCGCTGTGCGTATATACGAGGTCGTTTTCCAGCTTTGACATTCGTTTGTAGCCATAGCTCGATCGCATACTATATTCAAGATGACTGAAACAGCAGCAGCTCCAGCAGCCGAGGTCCCAGCGACCCAGGC
This sequence comes from Galeopsomyia nigrocyanea, assembly GCA_035047105.1. Lineage (NCBI taxonomy): Eukaryota > Metazoa > Arthropoda > Insecta > Hymenoptera > Eulophidae > Galeopsomyia > Galeopsomyia nigrocyanea. The sequence goes on from JAWWMK010042384.1 coordinate 5,720, forward strand.
TTCGCCAAAGAAGACCAAGGCTCCAAAGAAGGCAGGAGTCAAGAAGCCGGCGACGAAGCCAACTCATCCACCAGCAGCCGAGATGGTAAACGCAGCCATCGCCGCCCTCAAGGACAAGAAGGGATCATCGCTGCAGGCCATCAAGAAATACATTGCGGCCCACTACAAGGTCAACGTGGACAAGCAGTCCGTCTTTATCAAGAAGTACCTGAAGGCTGCCGTCACTAAGAAGACCATCGTTCAGACAAAAGGCACCGGAGCCGCTGGTCGCTTCAAGCTGGCCGCTAAAGGTGAAGGTGAGAAGGTGGTAAAGAAGCCTGCAGCAACCAAGAAGCCAGCAGCTGCCAAGAAGCCCGCAGCGAAGAAACCCAAAGCAGCGGCCAAGCCCAAGGAGGGTGCAGCGAAGAAACCAGCAGCTGCCAAGAAGCCTGCAGCAAAGAAACCAGCTGCAGCCAAGAAGAGCCCTGCTAAGCCAAAAGCCGCCAAGCCAACCAAGGCTAAAACCGCTAAGCCTACGAAGCCTAAGAGCCCTAAACCCAAGAAGGCAGCGCCAAAGGCTAAGGCTGCTCCCAAGAAGTAAATTTCCTAACAATCAGTCCTTTTTAGGACTAAAGCCTCTTTTAAATAACAAACAGTCCTTTTCAGGACTACAATATCATTGAACGTTGAATAAATTATTTATTTGAAAACTTTATTCATTTAAAAATTTTTTTACAGAAGCGCGAATCTATTTAAGGTGTCAAGTGATCATGGCGTACCTGTGGGTCGTTGTGTTTCACAGCAGGCATGCACATTGTACTTTATTCCTTTCTTGAATTTCGTCGGAGAAAGTTTTCCAGATTGTATCAGAATAAAATCTGAACGTGCTCTTTCCGTTTTGTAAAGTATTAATTAGCAGACGGCTAGGAAAAATGGGTCTGCAAACCGTGAGCACTATGCCAAGCAGTCAGAACGTGTAAACCTGCTGGCGTTAATAAGTACGACTGCTAAGTCGGAATGAGTTAATTGCGATTATAGTATGCTAAGCTCTCACGTATTTTTAAAAAAAGAGTAACAAGGAGAGTGCCACATCTTTGGATCACCGATTTGCTTGTAACTTTGGAAACTCTTTCTATATGTAAAAATATGTGAGAAGCCGCATCCGTTGAGTCTATAATAATCATTTTTTCAATAGTTATAGGCTATTTTCTCAAAATTGTGCAAAATGTATGGCTCTCTTGTAATGGGTTTAGCTTGTAATCTAAGAATTGTAGGATTTTTATACTATGACCAAACAAAATCTGAGATCAAAACCTTTCCATAAAAAAAAATTTGTCGAAAAAGTTTTATAAGCTAATAAAGAGCCCATGTATAAGAGCTGAACTTCGAGATCGATTTTCTTTCAAATTTCGACGGTAAAAAATATTGAAAAAATTTACACACGTCTGTGTAACCCGCAACTATAACATATTTAAAAATCAGTACTTTTGTAAAACCCATGAACATCCTTAAACAGGGCGAGGTTCCCTCACTTATCCGCTTCTGGCCATGAGAGTGCAAGTTGCAAAAATTTGCAATATACCAAATTTTAGGGCTGAATTTAGACTTTTAAGATACCTATTCAAAAAATTTGCAACTCAACAATTTTTTTCGCACAAAATTCGCAAAGTTTCGAAAACTTCAAAACGGGATAACTCGATAAATAGTTACATTTTTTGGTCCATTCCGGTGCCAGAAATTTGCAACTTTTTTGTATGAATTCGGACCGTTGGAAAAACTCGGCTATTTCTAATCGTTTTTTGATAATAGTAAAAAAAACATAATTTCTAGACTCGATCGCGTGGGTTTTGCGCATGCCCGTTGCCTTATCTGTCAGCCGGTTTCTGTCTGCTTTTTTAAAATGAGTTTTGAAATAAATTTGAGTTATTTATGCTTTATGAGTACATTGATTAATATAAAGCGGGTTTGCACTTTGGCTGAGGGCTCTTTCATATATACATATACCAAGACAATTATATGAGCTGGGGGCACTGCGCTCTAGTAGCGCTAAACTTTCTTGATATCTCAAGAAACTAATTTTTCTTTAAATGGTTTAAAGAATGCCTCCTCTTATGCCAACTCAATCCAAGTAATCAGTGAATAAATCATTCCGATCTTGATAAAAATCAATATACAAAGAATCTGGCTCAATTTTGTTATTTAATTTCTCACTGACATCTGACCAAACTTTGTCTGATTTGCATCTCAAACAATTATCCTTTAATATGTTGAGAATAATCGAAGTTTTGGAAACTAGTCGAAATTTTAGATCACGTGATACGTTGGGCTTCCGTCCTTTTTTAGAGCTTCAGACTCCAAAGGCTTCTAAAATATCGGCCGGCTCGACAGCCGATTTCGGTCCGCGCTTGCCCATCGCCAAAAACACATACCTTGAGTGAAGCAATCGACGACTTACTCGAGGAAGCGCTTGCTTTGCAAAATTCAATTTGATTGTCAATTCAGATGCATTTTGAATGATCAGTGAAAGATTTATGACCTGAAACCACGATGAGCAGATTTTTACAAAAATCTCCTTGTATTTGCAATTTACGACGTTAAATTAAACGAAAACCATTTCGATGTCGCTAAATAAAATACAAAATACTTACGTAGAAAAGCGACAATGTAGTGCTATGAACGAATTGACGATGACATCGTAATAACAATCGCGTTGCTGGCAGGACCTCTTCGATGTGTCATGAGGTATACAGCGACAATAACGATTTCGTTACCAAGGGTATGTTTTTATTGTTTCTGTTCCTTGGTCAACAAATCAACAAACGACATAACCAGAAATTTAGACAACAACAACAAGCAGCTGTACGACTTCGGAACGACGACGATAACAAGAAAAATCAACTTGCTATACGCGCATCGTGTTCCTGAGAATTTTAGCCAATCGCACCTAGGTAAGTAAAAATAATGTGATTATGTATTAATCGTAGATTTCAAAATAGTGAAACGCGTCTGACAAAACTGTGTACATAACTTAACCTACCACTATTTTCAAATTTTTGATTCATAGATTATATATCGCCCACACTAGAAAAATTTTCAATTTTTATGAAAAAAAGAGATATTTCTTTGTGTTTTATTTTTTCATGCGTGTCGGCGAGGGCGAGAGCGAGCTGCTATTGGTGCTGCTGGACCAGCGCTATCTGAATTGATGGACTTGGAATTTGTAATTCGGTTACAAATTGGAATATTGGTTATCCTCAAGGCGAATAAGGTACGAATAGCTGGAGTTTTGTCCTATTTTTTTTTTAACAACGACTTCGACCATTATCTTGTTTTGATTTTTCGTTACAGATTTACATTTGCGCCTTGCAAGCAGCGTGAGTGAAAGGCAATCAAGCGGTCTCGGCTCGGGTCTCGGTAAATTATTGACTCAAAAGAAGATACGAATTTTTCCCGTATTATATTTGAAAATACGTGTAGATGTCAAATGATATGTGCATATGGTTATGGAATAAAAATAAAAGGAATTCTTATATAAAAATAGCGCTTGATTGAATAAATGTGGATAAATGAAAATAGTAGAATTTAGCTGATGTATGCTGAAATTTGATGAACTTTGATATATCTGGATCTCTGAAAAGTACCAAATGCTGCTGAAGTTTTCTGGAGTTTGCTGAAAATTGATAACATTTTATGAGTTCGAAAACGTTTTCAAATTGTCATTTGGTTTTTTACTGACGAAGTTCAGTTATTTTCGACGAAAAATGATGAAAATTTATGAATCATGATGGAATAATATATTCCATACTGGTCATTTTATTTCGATATTATTGTAATTCGTCAATTTTCCCATTAATTCATTAGTTCTCATTATGATTCTCTAACTATGAAAAATTCGAATAATCAACCGATGATAGATTCGTGATTATTCTTGATGAATCTTTCATAAACTTGATGATTTAAGATGAAAGTCTGATGAAAAGGTGATGAAATCTTGACGGAATGTTCCAATTCTGCCAAGGATTCATCACGTTTTCATCGAAATTTCATCATGAATCATCAAGTTTATCAACAAATCATCAAGAGCAATCAGGTTTCATTAGAATTCATTGCATTTTCATCACATTTTCATCAAAATTTCATCAAGATTGTTCCACCAGGGAAGGCAGGAAAATATGCCAAATCGTTGTATTTCAGGAGCGACAACGTAAGAAGGGCTACTTGAAATACTTTTATTTTCACTATTTTTTCACTTATAGGTACGGAATTATATGCTTCTGAACGATAAATCGCATGTTTAATCGTTTCACATATTAATATCTGCCAATAAGACAATTATTCGATGGAACCCCCAACGGGGCCCATGATGCGACCCGTCCTGGTGAAGCCACCTTAAAGTAAAAATACGCTGCCAGCTGCTCTGGCGGAAGCAAGCTTCCTTGGAAGTAGCAGGTATTTTTTGTTAATTTATTTTTTAAGTAATAAGAATCTCTCGGGCAAAATGATTAGACAAAACGGGCATCTTTTTTCCGCACATCTTGTACATGTATTGCTTTTTGACGTTGTATAATGCTTTTTGATATAATGAGCACTAATTGCGTTTTTATGCACGTTCGACCGAACGGGCGGAAAGTTACACTACCTATGCGAACGGTGTTAGATAAGAAACTTCATTCAAAAAATGAATAAGTTAATTCAACGTTTAAAATATGTAGTAGCCCTTAAAAGGGCTGATTGTTTAGTGGGGAAAATGGATGAAGAAGCTTAAGCACGCTCTCCACGAATGCGTCTGGCCAGTTGGATGTCCTTCGGCATGATGGTGACACGCTTGGCGTGGATGGCGCAGAGGTTGGTATCTTCAAAGAGACCGACGAGGTATGCCTCGCTTGCTTCCTGAAGGGCCATCACTGCCGAGCTCTGGAAACGCAGGTCGGTCTTGAAGTCCTGAGCGATCTCACGAACGAGGCGCTGGAAGGGCAGTTTGCGGATGAGAAGCTCCGTGCTCTTCTGGTAGCGACGAATCTCACGAAGAGCGACGGTTCCAGGCCTATAACGATGGGGCTTCTTCACTCCTCCGGTTGCTGGTGCGCTCTTGCGGGCAGCCTTGGTGGCCAGCTGTTTCCTCGGGGCCTTTCCTCCCGTAGACTTGCGAGCGGTTTGCTTGGTACGTGCCATTGTAATTCAATTAGGTAGTTTACGACTGAACGGAACAGATGCTCGACGCCCGTTTACGCGGTTTCATTTATACACGCACTTCCTGTTCTGCTCTTTTCTGATTGGCTAAAATTTTTGTGGTAGGAGTTGAGAAAATTTTATGGCTTTTGACTCCAATTCATCTTGGCGCAGTTGCGGCATTGTAGTGGGGGGCCCGCAGTTTCTGAGGGGATAAAAAAGACGCTGTTTGGGGCAGCGCCATCAGTTCTCGTTCATTCTACATAAGCGTATACTACTTCTTGCATCAAGATGACTGGACGTGGAAAGGGAGGAAAAGGTTTGGGAAAAGGAGGCGCCAAGCGTCATCGCAAAGTTCTGCGTGACAACATCCAGGGTATCACCAAGCCTGCCATCCGTCGTCTGGCTCGCCGTGGAGGAGTCAAGCGTATCTCTGGACTCATCTACGAAGAGACCCGTGGTGTCCTCAAGGTGTTCCTTGAAAACGTGATCCGTGACGCTGTCACCTATACCGAGCACGCCAAGAGGAAGACTGTCACCGCCATGGATGTCGTCTACGCTCTTAAGCGTCAAGGCCGCACTCTCTA
>JAWWMK010042395.1:0-11450 GCA_035047105.1 Galeopsomyia nigrocyanea
TCGCGCTGAGTTCGATCAATTGCAAAATCATGAACTCGTTAATAAAAAGAAAAATAATTACGTCTCAGGACGTAACAAGTGAATGACCGAATATATAAATTTATCCAATAATCAGTATCCTTCGAAATTAAACTTTGTTCACTGCAGATTCGTAACAACGTTTAATTACACTTTATACTTCAATCAATCAATCAAAATGACAAGAGAAGGATTTCTGCTGACTGCGTAATAGATTTACAAAGTAAACCTACGTATGGCAACGTACTCTATCGAAATCGTAATCTTATCTATGCCGCGATTCACGTTTGAAGGTCGCGTATACACAATGGAATGATTAGCAAAAGCACTCACTTGATTTTTTGATTTGAACAAACGTCGTCTTCGACAGCTTGGCATCTTATAGGAGTACACGAGAGATTGAGAGAAAAATAGTGAGCAAAGCACTGCTCGAAAAACAACTCACATGCAACAGATTTTAGCTCAATTACAAGAAAACTTATTGATCATTTCTTGTACTCGCATAACTAAAACTAATTAAATTTCATAGCAATATTTGTGTAGTAGTAATCTAGAAAGATGTATATCGCAAATGATACAGTTCAAGCGATATAAAGATATATGCTCTTTCTGATATGCTACGTGGGAAGAGCCTGTCATAAGAGCCAATGATACATGGCCGCGCCTGCGCGCCGATCGTTGTCAGAATACAGATAAATAGATAAATCATTTAGATAATATTTTATTATCTTTACGGTGAGAAGCCAAGAAAAAAGTCTTACGAAGACTGAAAAAGTAATCATACAAAAATCTAGTATCTTGAATAACTTTTTCAAAATTGCATTAATTGAACTGAAATTTTTTTCGGATGATAGGTGGTAATCTAAACTTTCAATTCGAATCATAAAAACGTCGATATCAAATCCATGGAAGTCAAAAAAAAAAAAAATGAATAACTTTCGATGGAGCCCGAAATGGCCAAGTTACTGTATAGAGTGTCGCGCACGCCCGCAGGTTCGCGTCTACTTCGTGCCTACTCGAATGCGAGTCGCTACCGCGGCTTCTAATCAATTCCATGAACAACTTAAATTGAATTCAATCTATGATATGCAACCAACTATCTTTTTACAAAGACCAGAACATATAACTCCAATACCTATTGAAAATGATTAAATGCAAATATTATTTTCGAGAAAAACAGATAACGGGCATTAGATTACAATACACAAAAAGGATACAAATGTACATATTTTTTATAAAGCCAATGCCAAGCATTTAAAAGATGAACATAAGATTTACATGAATAAGTTGTTCTCTTATCATTCTCAATGTAAAGTAATATTCGAAGAGGTAGGTACAATCGCAGACAAATTCATATGACTGTGGAGTTTTTGCAATTGCTAATGCAGTATCTATAACTTATAACGCATGCCCATACTGCATTGAACATGACATTAATAGTATAAGGTCTCACTTATTAAAAATGTATGAAAGAAAGGAATTTTGTATGTTTCCAATAAAGCGCTCTCTCTCATTTCGAAGCGAGTATTAACTATGATCTACCTCCAATTCCGAATCAAACAGATAGTACACTTAAAATTGATATAAATGGAATACCATTAATATTAGACACAGAGGAGGTAAATTATTAGAACTAAACATGGAAATAATTTGTTGATAGAACAGGAAAAATTAATGGAATTGCTTACAGAACGAAATAATTACCAATAATGCAACTTAATAGATATTGATCATGAAATATTAGAAATTTCAAACCTAGCGAAAAACAATGAATTTAGACAAGTGTCAATGGAAATTGTTAATAATAAAATTTCAGATAAAAATATTGATAGCAATGTCAATTTAAGTAATTATCACGTCAGAAAAAACACAAGAAAATGTAGGGCATATGAGCTTAAAAAACAATAGAAAAAGAAAAATTTGGAAATGAAACAAACAGCAGACGATGAAAGTTTTGTTGTATGAGAATAAAGGGGGTCTAAGAACTCGCGCCTAAAATCTCGCACAATAGTCGGCTCTCGTGTTTATTGCTCTGAATTTATTGAGGGCGCTAGATAGTCGCGTTGGTTGTGGCTATCGTCGGGGAAACAAGTTGAGACTTACGACCGACTTACTCCCTTTTTTCTGCACCTGAGATCGGCCACAAAATGGCCGGCAATGACGGTGAATTCTCCACAGCTCGTTCGATCTCTGGGATAGTGGTTAGTCAGCGGCAGATCGAGCTATTCACCCAGACTTAAGAACGTTCGGCTTAGTTCGACAAATTCAGACTTTTAATAACGGAAAATTCAGCAACGTGACAGAAAAATAACCCTCAACGCATGTATTAACTAACGTCAGAGACAGACTAATTAATGAACGTGACAAATGTTCACGTCTGCGGCTGAAAATCAAAATGACTACATACAGCGGGACGGGAAAATGGCGTCCGGTTCACACAATGATAACTCTCAAAAATAAATTTCACTTCACAATTTATTCAACTCAAAAGATTTTACACCTAAAGTCAGCAGGAAGAAAAGCGAAAAGTCAGCGCGAATTGGCAAGATACTTAAACGAATAATCCTTGGAAGATTGTGTCTCAGAGCCTACATTTCCTGCGTCGCTCACGAATCTCAAAGTCTCGCATCGAATGTCTACGCACGCGAGCTATTCACGACCACGAACACGGTACGCATTCGGAGAAATCACAACAAAAACTCACCGATATCCTTCTACTTATCCACCAAACAATACTGTCTTTCTATCTCTTTCTTCTCCCACACGAAATCTAGGCGGCACAATGACGACGACGCTGGCTCTCGAGAAATATATCTGCGCAAGTGAATGGCAATCTGCTCAGCTAGCTGGTCGAAGACAAAATGGACGAGCTACGCTCATCACTCGGCGTCTCGTCTCTCCTTCTTGGAAGAATCCGGCGTCTTTCAAGAAGACGCGCTCTGATTTGTTGGTTCCCCTGCCGCGCGGGTATTTTCGTCTGCCATCCCCCACTTAGTCGGTTTTACCCTGCGTATGCTCATGTCTAAATCCTACTCCCACCCTAAGGCCCTTCATCGGTGAGGGCGGAAGTCAAAAGGATTGTCAGCGCTCCCTCAGTTATGCTTCACTTTACGTCGACTTTCACGCACGAAGTCTAATTTCCAAGATTTCGCAATTCTTATCAAGTCGATAACAATGTTTACCATATTTTAGCTTCTACTTTACATGTGTGTGCTCTCATTTCAATCATTTATGTCAATCTCGTCTCATTTACAACATTTACATAGTCAATTGGTCAGTTCCCTATTTTATCGACGCTTATATGCATGTACAATAATTAATATGCAACGATTTTCCATATATACGCATGCACATGCATTTATCCACACATACATACGTCATTGTCAGTTATTTGCAAGTAAGTTAGTCATTTTCTATGTTATCATACTCATTCCGTATTATAATCAGCGTTCCATTTCATTTCGCATGTTTCTGAGTACTTACGTACCGCGCGACAAGTGCACGCGCATCCTAACGCATCCTCTGCACGCACAGCCTCAGAGTCGCTCGCTATCTCTGTCGCTCTCGTGCGTGCTCTCGCTCTATCATTTCTCTCGCTCGCTCTCGCTGCGTCTGCTAGCCAATATGGCTGCCGCCGTTCGTGCTCGCTTGTTTCGTTCTCGTCGCCGCTCTATCTCGTCGCTTCCTAGAGCGCTCTGTCATCGTCGCCCGCGATCGCGAGTGTGTGCGTATGTGTGTGCGTGTTCGCCCATGCTGGAGCATGGGCGCCAGGCTATCTGTGTACCCGCGGGGGCGCGCATGCGTTCTGCTGCCTGGAGCAGCCTGGCATCAGCTAATCGCCGGCTGCGATTTTATCGTCGTTGTGCCGAAAGCTGCAGCTGCATCATCGCCGAGGCAGTATTTCGAGTGTGTGTGTGTGTGTGTGTGTGCGTGTATTTCCGCGTCGTGGGTTTTTCCGTCGATTTTCCCCCCGCGAAAAAGCGTTTTCGTAGGGTTAAATTGTGGCGTGTGCGTGCGAGCGTATGTGTGTGTGTGCTCGGATAGCTCGCGCTTTTCTCGTCGTTTTTCCGGGTGGAGTCGCGATTTTCCATCGGGCCCGCGAGAAGTTTTTCCTCGCTGTAAACTCCATATTTCCGTCGTATTTTCGCGCTGTCAGTGTTGCGTTCGGGGAAAATCTTGCGCGTGAAATTTCGGCAGTGTCAGCGCGTAGTAGTGTGAGTGCACTACATTTTTTGTCAGCTTCATAGTGATGCGTGCGTGTCAGGCAGCTGCTTGCGTGCGACGATTGTCTCTCTCTTATTCGTGTGTGACAGGCCGGGCGTCTGCTGCTGCGTTTGCCGTCGGATCGCGGATACGACGTTGCCCTTGCAACGTCGATATCTCCGGTGTGGGTGACCGGAAAAACAAAAAGGTGGGTACGTCGGTGAGGGTTTGGCGAGCGCAAAATTATTCAGCCGGTCGCGGGACGAGGAAAGGCGGCAGCGATTGGAAACAAATGCCACAAATATGTATGCATTTCAAGTGCGGTGCGAGCAGAGCTGATTGGGCTTACGCTGGTAATGTACAACATTACAGTTTGTAAGCAGTATAAACAACGCACAAAAAACACTATAAGAAAAAACTGATAAAGTTAGCAGTGATGGAAATAACAACATATAAAAGTGAAGATGACCAAATTACAAAAAAAAAGCTGAGAAAAATCTAGATTATGATTGTCAATTAAGGGAGTTACCTACTGCGAGTGTTCTCAACTGTGGCTCCTGCGTATTGGAAAAGCGATTGTCGTTTTTAGCTCGCTCATAATAAAAGAATTATTGATATATAGAAGTGTGTAATGGGGTGAAAATTCAGGGAAAATAGGCGCGCGCGCGCGACTGCGAGTGTGAGCCCAGAGGGCAAAGCACAAGCGTGCAATGTCGTGCGTGATAGAGAGAATCTCTCGCAGCTTTGGATCTCGTTGCGCCGGTTTCCTCACAGTCAGCAGCTCTGCGTCGCCCCGTTAAATTGATGCTCGAGGATGACGAGTATCAATATTGCTCGACGCAGGCTACGCGGTGGATGTGTGTTGAGAAGACTCACACGATCGTGTAAGTTTCTTCACTTGAGCGTGAATGTCCTTGATTTCGAGAGTTCGTTCGGCGAGGGGATTAAGGAATCGGTTGGCTGTCGCAAATAACACTCGCGGAGAAATAAATTTAAGTACCGTAGCTTTATTTGTGCTGGCACTAGAAACTCTCTTTGTCCCAGGGACAAAGATACACCGAATGTAAACAAGGTCAGGCCGGGCGCAAGTATACGCGAGTGAGAGAGAGATATATATTGCCGCTCCGCGGAATTCTAATATTCGCTCGCTACGCTAATTTACAACGGGGAATTATACCTCGAAGACGAGTTTGTCGCTGGCCAGCCGACAAAATCCACTGTTGTTGATATCTGCGGATGCTGGTGGTTCTGGTGAAGTTTAGCTGCGGAGATCGCAAGGAATGCCGAGTCGATTGCCGCTGCTGTGATGGCATCGCAGCCCGCTCGGGCTGCGTTGGTGCTCGAGTTGTCGCCTCTGCTTTTCGGCTACCTCAACGTTCTCACTTCACGGCTCGTACACACAGCACTCCTCGGACGCACCAGAACTTATTCCGCACGCGAAAGTCAATGTATGCGGCTTCCTGCACCAGGGTATTCGGGTTCAACTGAAGGGCTTTCAGAGAACGTGACACTTGCGTGCAGGAAACTAGAACATACTGCCCACTCGCGCTCACATGTGTTCGCTTGCCGGTCTCTCTCTTTCTCTCCCGCTCGCACGCATTGTCGTGCGCCGCCGCTGGCGCTGTTGTTCGTCGCGCGTGTGATTCGAATCCGCGAACGAGCAGAGCTCGTTACAAGTGAAAAAATTTGGACATATTATATATATTGTCTGGATTCTTTCTGTCTTTTTCAAATTTCGATACGCACTTTTGTTTGTCCGGAAAAAATTATAACCTCAAAAATTACGAAATGCGTAACTTCATTTGAAAAAACTCTGTTACGAATTTCCGTAAATCCAAAATACTTAGATACTAAATTGTTTACAAACATTTCAAGAATACTTCTATCAATTTTGAAGCTTTAATATTCAATAGAAAAAATTCTAGTTCGAATTTAGTGGAACGGCGTCGCGCCGCGACACCGATTTTTATCAACATTTTCGTTAATAACTTTTGAACCACTTACCTATCCATTATCTTCAACATGGTAATTGCTTCAGAATTTAATAAGCTTCATTCTGTCAAAGTTTCGTGAAATTCTGATCGTTGGTTCTATCTTATTTTTATAAAAACAAATTTAAAATTGGGCTTCTTATGGAAAAATACATTGAAAATAATATTTCCTCACTTTCTAACTGATAAATAAGATAAAACCAACGATCAGAATTTCACGAAACTTTGACAGAATGAAGCTTATTAAATTCTGAAGCGATTACCGTCTTGAAAAGAATAGATCGGTACGTGGTTGAAAATTTATTAACGAAAATCTTGATAATAATCGGTGCCGCGGCGCGACGCCGTTCCACTAAATTCGAAATGAAATTTTTTCTAATGAATATTGAAGCTTCAAAACTGATATACATATTCTTGAGATATTTATAAATAATGTAGTATCTAAGTATTTTGGATTATCGGAAATTCGTAACAAAGTTTTTTCGAATGAAGTTACGCATTTCGTAATTTTTGAGGCTATACTTTTTTCCGGACAAACGAAAGTACGTATCAAAATTTTAAAAAGACAAAAAAAAACTAGACACAATAAGTAACATCTCCAATTTTTTTCACTTCAATCGTTCAATAATTCTTCTATTAATACGAGCGAGCTAATCACGACAATAGCTTTTTCAATACGCGTGAGCCGCAGTTGAAAACCGTCGCAGTAGGTAACTCCCTTAAAGGAATTAAATGTGTCAAATAAAAAAATTAAATTGAAACATAACGAATAAAAACAAATAAAAAGAAAAGTAGATGATACCTTCCATGGAGCATATGAATTGAAAGATTTAAGTATATTATGTAAAAGATTAAAATTAATGATTCGACTTATTGCGTCAGTAATACGAATAACGTGAAAAAAACGGAACTTGTTTACAAAAAATGTGTCGTCAAAAAGTAAAATTTTATACAAATACCGATATCGTAGGTCGTATTGCAAATTTTGAATTCAATGAAACACTTATAACTGAAAATTATTTAGGAGGAATGACAAAGGTATGTGAATACTGCCAAGCACTCCATTTTGAATTCGAGGCAGATGAAAAAAATTCAATAATTGTTGTCACAAAGGTAAAGATCATGTACCAGACAATCTGGCATATCCAGAAAAATTAAAACAATTGGCAACAGGAAATACAAAGGATAATATTGAATTTCGAAAGAATATTAGATCATATAATAATGCATTGGTATTCGCAAGTTTTGGAGCGAACTTTTACAGATTGTCAGGGAGAGGGCCACAAATAATTAGAATTGTACCTTTGAAAAAGTCTGTTGTGGAATACAAGAGCTTAAACATTCTATAAATCTTTTGACCAAAAGAATAGAAGAAAAGAATGAAACATCACTGGTAAAAAAGTTGGATTTGAACATAAGTAAGTTCATTAAATTATGTTAATTTATATGTATATATGGATATATAATAAAATCACTATACTGATAACTAAAAAATTATATATTATAGGACCACCAACAAATATGATTACAGCCAGAGAGGACTTATTTATTATCAGACGTCTGCTTAATTTGTATTTTGAAATGAAAACCAAAGATGAATCTGAAAATTTTGGAAAAACTAAAAGTACAAAAAAAAAGAGATTATTAAAGATAGGTTAGATGGTGATGAAGAAAATAAAATAGATAAAATTGATAATGATAAATATAAGAAAGTTGTAAACAGTAAGTTCATATACAGCTATTCATATAATTTATACATCAATAATTTTCTAAGCTGTAGATTTTAGTTAGATTTATTATTTATTTTGTAGGCAAGCGTAAAGGAGGTGGTAAAGCTAAAAGAATGTTCAAGTTATATATGGAAGGTAAAAGAATATTAAAAGATATCAGTAATGATGACAGTGTTGATGACAGTGACAATGAAGAACAATCGAATAATGCAATTTATCTCACTCAAAATACTATTTATCCAAATAGTAACACACGTCAAGGGATTTATAGAGGAGGCAACAATTTGAGCAACAGAAGGTTTGGACGTGGATGGTATGGTAGAGGTACGAGGAGATGGTATTAGGAAAGTGTACTGTTAGTAGTTATATATGAAAAATGAATGTTGTAGTTATATATGAAAAAAGTTATTATTTGAACAATTGGAGTGTATACATGGTAAATAGTTTTTTGAAAACTATTCATGTGAAACATGTAAACAATTTTAAAATTCTATTGTGTTTAAGTACAGTTTATGTTCTACAAATTTCTAATTAATTAAGTTAAGTTATGAAACTAAAAAGTATTATCAATTTAATGAAAAATGTCAAAATCACACAGTATTATAGATGTCAAAATCAAACAGTATTAAGAAAATAAAAAGTAAACAAGATTATGAAAGTTATGTTTAGCAAATTTATATAATTAAGTTTATAGAAGAAAATTCGTATATATTAAGATAATTCTGTATATGATATTATGAGTAAATCTGATGTATGTTTCTGTGCATGAACTTTTAATAAAATAACGATATTAAAATAACGTTTGATTTGGGTTATATAATTAAATAAATAAAGTAATAAAGTAATAATAACATGAATACTGATTGAAAATTTTTTTCTTATGTTGAATGAATATATTCACTAATATTGTATCAAACTCTTTTGTTTAGACAATTTGATAATTTTAGGTTTTCTGACAATTTGAGATTAATACTCTCAACGCTAGTGAGATTTCTTTTAAATTTTTATTAGACATCCAGGGGGGTTGGCGAGCGGAACGAGCAGGGAGGCGGAGCCCCACTAGTATATATATATATATATTTCCCCATATATAAGTGAGAGAGAAATCTAGGGATTGATATAGTTAACATAACATACTACCTCAATGAAAATTTTTCTGCACTGTACTTATTTAGCTTTTGAATAAAATCACATTCTTTGAATAAATATGTTTCACTCTTTGAGAGAGAGAGAGATTTAATTCTCCAGCTGATACACTAGTGTACACAGCGTCTGTGGGAGGGGACTATAATTAGTAGAAACTCTCCTCGTACATCTCTCTCTCTCTCTCTCTCTCTTATATGCAATCCATTATCAAAACATTTATTGATATACCTATATTTGTTTCATCATATATACACATATGTATTTTTCCCAGCAGCCACGAAGGTAAGTGCGAGAGGGACAAAGAGAAAAAGTAATGTAGTAAGGCAGAGAAAGAGAGAGAGAGACAGAGAGAGAGAGAGAGAGAGAGAGAGAGAGAGAGAGAGAGAGAAAGAGAGAGAGAGAGCAATTAGAGCGCGCCGCCCGAGCAGAATAGACGAGCTCCCGCGACATATGCGATAGCAGTGCAGTGCAGTGCAACGGTGGTTGAGATTTTGACAAATACTGTGAGTGACTGTACCCTTGTGGGTGTGCGTGCGTGTCAGCATTCTTACCACCCGTACTTCCCGCCTACTTGCACCGGCGAATCAATGTCCCATTGTCACCTGCGAGCGAGCGCTAATCACGAGGGTCTCCCCAGCGGCTATTGCGATTTCCACCGGCGAACTCAACGATCTTGTAAGTACTGGCTCGTAGACATCTCTCTCTATCTTTCTACTGCGCCTTCTCTCTCATGCTTACTGCGCTGCTTACATTGTAACTAATTCTTTTGTTACCTGATTAAAAACCAATAATACTTGACCGTGCCTATTCTCTTCGTTTTACCTGACTCTCTCTCTCTTTCTCTCTCTCTCTCCCTCTCTCTACCATTTTCCTTTGCGAACACCCCTTGGATTAAGCTCGCAGTTTTTCGCGGTTTCAGCAATCAGCATTGAACTACATGGCGCTTTCCGCAGGTTATGAGGCCTTGAAGCCTTCGTCAGCGGCAGATCTGCGCTACCGGGTCGGGTTTCGCATAACCCTCAGCGTGACCCGCAATTAGCTGCTTATTTTCCTCTCGATTGCTTTTTTTATAACGGTGGAGCGACACGCGGAATCTCTCCGGCCAAAACCCCGTTATAGTTTTTAAAGATACAAGTTACAGTCTAATTTCAGAATTATACCGTCTTTTAGACTAGTTTTTAGTAATTTGTTGATTTTTTATAACATATGCTATATATCGCCAACTTTGGATCCTTCTATTTTTGTAGCTGTTGTTTATTGTTTAATTTTTATTGTGTATTACGGTAGCATTAATTGTCCTTTCGACGTTTAGGCCCCAAATAATAATTTTCTTACAATTTTGTGCTTGCATATATATGCATACAATATACATTGGTAGGAATACCTTAAGATACAATGTACTGTTAGTTTTAAATTAAATTGTTTTTACGAAAAAAAAAAACGAAAACATTAATGCAGGACAATAATGCATGTGCATAAAAGTTCTAATTCGTTCAAACATTATACCGATGTTACTTTCCGCAGTAAAAATATAATCTAATTTTGTCACTCATCTATTGTATCTGTATTTCAGATTTGCTATCAATTCTTTGCAATTCGGAGAAATTGCTTAAGCAAATCAACACTTGTATTATTCTCGTTTCAAAATTATTAATTTGAATTCATTTGTTTGCTATACTTTTTTCTAGATAAGGAATATCGCCGAATCAACACTGAATCATCTGTAGAATACAAAAAACTAGTAGATACAGAAGCCTTGTTGGATAACCAACAAAATATTTTAAGTATCACGCGTGAAATAACTTCTGCTATAACATTACTGAAGTCGAAATTAGATACTACTTTAA
This sequence comes from Galeopsomyia nigrocyanea, assembly GCA_035047105.1. Lineage (NCBI taxonomy): Eukaryota > Metazoa > Arthropoda > Insecta > Hymenoptera > Eulophidae > Galeopsomyia > Galeopsomyia nigrocyanea. The sequence goes on from JAWWMK010042395.1 coordinate 10,936, forward strand.
ATAGTAATATCTATAACTCTGGCCAGGTAAAAGCCCTTTCCGAATCCGTTAACGGTATTTATAACAAGAATCATGCAAGATGGATTATTATTTACTGATTACAGGTACAACCTTTGACTTTTGAATATCAGTCATTCATAGCTGAAATAAGAGATGGGTTGAAGATATTGAAAAATGATGTTTCGCAAACTAATTCAAAAATGAAGAGCTTTGGTTCACACTGCCTTGCAAATAACTGTATTAGCACAACTGTGTTCTTAGTATTTTCAATTATTCAGATTATATTTATATTAGGATATAATATCTACAGGTAAATCAATAATTTATATTTAGATTAATAATAAGAACAAAAATTATTCTTCCTGATTCTTTTGTTGTGATATTCCTGCCTTGAGGTAAGTTTCAACTCAAAGCATCCAGCCGGATAAGCATGTCAAAAATGTTGGAAGAGTCGACTGGAAACAGTCGACTTATCAATCTAACGAGGGCAAGGTTTTTCTGATGGAAAGAAAAAC